>JAADVK010000269.1:0-33186 GCA_023334975.1 Globisporangium sylvaticum
GCCAGAAGCAGGCAGATCGTCTCCAGACTCTGTTTGCCGCGGTCCACGTAGTCGCTGCAGTAGCCAGGGGGAGAGGAAAGAGGAGCATGTGAGTCTTACTATACACATCAATGAACAAAATAACGCCACACAGCAAGTATCCTCTCGACGTACCCGAGGAAGAGGTAGTTGGCATCCGGCGGAAAGCCGCCGTACTCGAACAAACGCAGCAAGTCGTAGTACTGACCGTGGATGTCACCTGCACAGCACACGCACACACATTGTGAGCACACCAACGCCCACATGCTTTCATCAGCCATGCAAATCCCCTTCACACCACAACTCCAACCCACGAAGCAGGACATACCGCAAATCTTGATCGGCGCCTCCAGCTCCACGAGAATCGGCTGCGAGAGGAACACCTCGCGCGCGTGCAGGCAGAGACCGCGGATCTCGCTCTCCGCCAGGTTCACCTGCTTGCCGGGGCGCGCGCCGCGCACGCTCAGCAGCTTCTCGATGATGCCGTCCACGTCGATGGGCTCGAGCGACGACGACGCCATGTTGCTTCTCTCTCTCTCTCTCTCTTTTGCTTTCTGTTGCTGGGCTGCTTTTTTCTCGCGAGTGGGAAAGCGCGTTCTCCTTTTCGATTGGACTGGCAACTGACTGCGGGCCAGTAAGACTGATAGCATTATATATTTGGCTTATTGTTTGCATAGGTATTTCTAAAAGTGTACTTCGTTCAGCGACTAAATCCGCAGCTTTAATTTACCGATACAGCCTCAATAGAAATAAGAATTTACGAAATTATTGCAAATTGGTCACCAAACTACTATTATGATTGTGTGCATTCCAAATGTAATTTAGACAGAGTGATTTGCCTTTTTTGAAAATATTTTCTCTTTGAGTGCAAAGAGAATTTCACAAAATAGCCTGCCTAAAACGGAAAACTACATATATACGAGGATTCGCCTTAGCGCCATACAAACAATAGCCGCAATGGCGAATCCTGTGGCACTTTGTACAAACTATCACAGGATTCGCCATTGCGGCTATTGTTTGTATGGCGCTAAGGCGAATCTCGAGACAGTGACCACACACAACAAACTCCAGGGACTCGACTCGATTTTACCTGGCCGATTCCGTTGTTTGTTTCTCAGAAGGATAACCCTGTTAAAACCGGCTCCATTTGTCGTCCAATACAAAAAAGTCACCTACAACTACAGTGAGGTGCAGTTATTTTGCTGTCAAATGGACGCGTTTGCTGGTTGTGGCGGATGGGACGAAGCCATTTGTTGCAAGCGCATGATGGTCATCAACGAAATTGATGAATGAAGAATGAGCGACAGCAAACGCTCTCTCGCGAGCAGCAAGAGGCTGTTTCGTGTATCACGAGCAACCTCCAGACCGATACCGTTACTCGTTTGAGGCCTTTTCACCAGCAGAAAGCAGTCACGAGTTGCTGAAGCACGCCACTGGTTGCGTTGCTTGGCTGGTTGGTTGGCAGCACTGGCGGGTGCATTGTGTGCATTGTGTGCAATCCAGTGGACGTGAGCGAGACAGGCCCTCGGAGCTCGTCGCTGGCCTTGCGCTGCGCACGCATTGCTGTATTGTGCACGCCAAGCGTGAAGTGTGGCACCAGGAGAACCGCTGGCTGTAGATGACTGCAACCACGTCACACGCACTTTCACGTGCGTGGATGGGAGGGAGGAGGAAGATCGGCCGCGAGGGTCTGTTTGGCACATTTGCACGAGCGCTGCGGACCAGTCGAATTGAAAATTTCGAACCGATGGGCTGCAAAGATCGCGCCGGGATCAGAAGCGCACTGTCGATGATGACGAAGATCCGCCCGCGACCAGCCTTTTGTCTGAGAATGGCAATCCGAAAGGGTCGCTGGTGGCCACTGTGCTCGCTTGCTCCTGTCGGACAGGTGTCCGAGGTGGGTGAGCTCCAGAGTGTCGACGCAAAAGTGCCACAACAGCACCTGAAGGCACCAGTCCGAGCCAAACAAACGGAATTTTGTATAACAGATAGGATTGTTACAAACACACGATGCAAGGGTATACTTAGATCAAGATGTCTGCACCGACTTGGCGAATGACCTGCACGTTGCAGGAACATTCACGCGCGTTAACTCATCCTCCTTTACAACCGCACGACAGCCTGCAGTTGCAGCATACCCTCTCCAAACCGGCCAGAATGCTCAATGCGTTTGAAGAGGCACCTCTGACACTTGATAGCGCATGATGTGTAATCGTCGGTTGGCTTCGTGCAGGGCGCTCTATTGGGGCGGGGAACAGTGCCGGGACTGTTCTGCTTGCGAGTTTCCTTCTTTCTTTTTTTGGCTTGTTTTCTCTCTCGTTGCTTGCTCACTCTCCCATTCCGATCTGCCTGCAGAGCGAACGTCAAGCGCGCGTGGGTGTGTGAGTGAGTGAGTGAGTGGGGATTGATCCCATTCCTGCCTTCCTTCCGCAGATTCCCTTTACGCGCGTGTGTGTGTGTGCGTGGGTGTGGGTGGGTGGGCCTATCCGCCATTCAAGAGAGACAAGCACCGGCATGATGTGAGTGTGTGTCTTTGCGTGTGTCGCGCGTGACGAGGCGAGAGGGGAATGCTTGGATGACTGACTCACGGGATGATTTGAATGTGCGTTCATGGCAGTGAGGACAAGAAGCGCAAGCCGTCGCGCGACTTCCCCGCGCACGCGCAAGTGCCGGTCGGGAAGGTCCAGAGCTCCGTCAAGTACGTTGATGCGTGGTTGTGAGCGGCTCGTTTCGTACCTTGCGCTCAGTTTCTGTAGCTGACCGCGTTGTGTGTGTGGTATGTGGTATGTGCGTGTAGAGTGCGCCTGGATCTGAACCAGACGTCGGCGAACGCAGTGCCGCCCATGCACGACCCGTTCAACATCCTCAACGGCAGCGCGCACGGCCACTCGATGCGCTCGACTCGCACGGTCTCGATGATCTCGATGGACTCAGTCTCGTCCGTCGTCTCGGTCGACGACGGCTTCCGCGTGAGCGACACCGACTACAACCCGGACGAGGAGCGCGCGCGACTCAGTCTCCCAAAGGACGAGCGACCGCCGCAGCCAGCTGACGAGCGCGAGTACTTTGAGCGGCTCTGGGCAGAGAACTTCGAACGCTCTGAAGCCCAAGTCGCCAACACCACCGCGTTCATCCCCGCAGGCGCTGCTGGCCGACTGAACCGCATCAAAGGCTTCTCGTTCGCGCGCGACTCGTTCACGCACAGACTGTACGCAGTGTTTCGACTGGAAGTAGAGTGCATTGTCAACGAGAAGCAGTGGACGATCTACCGCCGCTTCCACGACTTTAAGCAGCTCGCGCATCAGCTGAAGAACGAGTCGATTCGCGTGCCGACTGTGCCGACACGAACGCTCATGCGGTCGCTGGATGCCAACTTTTTGCGGAAGCGCCAGTCGGAGCTGGATCGATGGCTGCGCGAAGTGCTCATGCTGATCAGTCTGGAGAACTGCAAAGTGGACACGGACAAGGCGTCCGAGTGCTGCGGTAACCGAGGGTTCCACACAAGCTGTCGCATCATCCGACACTTTTTAACCCACTCTGCGAACGAGCCGCCTGTTTTTGAGAACGCTGACAACCCGTCTGTGTCGCCTGGCCGTCCGCCGCTGCACAGCATCTCGGAGCACAAAGCGCCTTCGTCCCCGTCAATGCGTTCTACTTCAATGTCTGTTCCGTCTTCCTCCCAGATCGATATGCTGAGCTCGAGTCTGCGAGAAAGCGACTTGATGGGCACGCAAAGCTACACGCACGACAGCGACTTGGAAGCACCGAGAGAGCAGCGGCGAAGCGTTGTTGTGCAGGATGTCGACGAGGACATGGACAGGCAGGCATCTTCGTATGCTGCTGCAGTGCGGAGGGGCAAAGTCACGCTCAAGCACTTTGACGTGCTGCGCATGATTGGTCGCGGCTCGTTCGGCAAAGTGCTGCTCGTGCGCAAGAAAAACTCGTCGCAGCTGTTCGCAGTCAAGATCCTGAACAAGCCGACGATCGTGAAGAAGCAGCAGGTCGAGCACACGAGAACCGAGCGCCGCGTGCTGGCGTCTATATCGCATCCGTTTGTCGTGTGTCTCCACTATGCGTTCCAGACAAAGGACCAGCTGTACTTCGTGCTGGACTACTGTCCCGGCGGCGACCTTTTCTTCCACCTCAGCCGATGCGGATACTTCCCAGAGCCCATGGCCAAGTTCTACACTGCGGAGATCGTGCTGGCCCTCATCCACTTGCACGAGCAAGGCATCGTCTATAGAGATCTGAAGCCCGAGAACATTATGCTGGATGTCGAAGGACACGTGAAGTTGGCTGACTTTGGACTCGCAAAAGAAGGCATCACAGGTGAGCTGGACGGAACGTACACAATGTGCGGGACACCCGAGTACCTTCCTCCCGAGATCCTGAACCGTGCAGGTCACGGCACTGCTGTGGATTGGTGGAACCTGGGCATGGTGCTCTACGAGATGCTGACTGGACGACCGCCATGGTACACGCAGGACCGCGAGGAGCTGTTCAATCGACTTCGTGAAGCAGAGCTTGAGTTCCCAGAAGGACTGAGCGTCGAAGCGATGGATCTGATCCGAGGATTGCTGACAAGAGACCCTGCGAAGCGTCTTGGCGCGATCGATCCTCGCGAAATCACGTACCACCCGTTCTTTGGGGACATCGACTGGAACTTGCTGTACAACCGCCAGGTGGAGCCGCTCTACAGACCATGCCAGTACACTGACCCGATCGACGCAGCCAATTTTGAAGAGGAGTTCACCAAGTTGCCTCTGGCTCAGATCGACGGGCATGGACTGAACGTTGTGCCGCAGTCCAATCTGGTGAACGGAAACGGCGGTGCCACTGGAAACGATCTCAACGCCGGCAACGGGCGATCCGGAAGCGTGAGCGGAAGCACCGGGGGAAGGAACAGCACGCTGCGCAACATGTCGTACACGTTCGCTGGGTTCACCTACGACGGCTCGTCTTCACTCGCGCGCAGCAGTCTCGAGCGAGCGTCAGCCGGCTCCAACTCGCTCTCGCCTGTCAACAATGCCTATATCTAAGTATCAGTACCCGCACGTCGTATCAAGAAGCAAGACCTCTCCAAGAGAGGGGTCAAGTGAACTTCGTCAAAGTAAGCAAAACAACCAGTAAAGTCACTGTCACTCATTGTACTTTTTTTCCATTTGCTGTGCTGTGGTTTACGCTGACTGCTGCGCGGCAAACTTGGCGCACTCGACCGAGTTCTTGAGCAGCATGGCGATCGTCATGGGGCCGATGCCTCCCGGCACAGGCGTGATCGCCGACGCACGCGCGCTCGCGGCGCCGTACTCGACGTCGCCCAGGATCTTGTAGCCGCGCTTGCTCGTGGCGTCGTCCACGTAGTTGATGCCGACGTCCACGACCACGGCGCCTTCCTTGATCCAGTCGCCCTTCACGAGCTCCGGCTGACCCGTGCCGACGATCACGATGTCCGCCTGCTTGACCTTCTCCGCGAGCCCCTTGGTCTTCGAGTGGCACGTCGTGACGGTCGCGTCACGCTGCAGCAGCATGAGCGAGAGCGGCAGTCCCACGAGCTTCCCGCGTCCGATCATGATCACGTCTTTGCCCGCCACTTCAATGCCGTTGCGAGCCAGCAGCTCGAGACACCCGGCGGGGGTGCATGGCTCCAGGTGCAGCTTTCCATGCGTACCGGCGGATCTCTGCTTCGCGAGCTGGAAAAAGTGCTCCGAGTGGAGTCCGTCGATGTCCTTCTCCGGACGAATGAGCTCCAGCAGCTCCTCCTCCTTCAGAAGCAGGTGCTCTGGCAGTGGCAGCTGAAGCAGGATGCCGTGCACGCTGACGTCAGCGTTCAGGCTCTTGATCAGCGCCTCGAGGTCCTCGAACGTGACGGCGGCGTCGAGCTCGTGGATGTCGGCGGTGATCCCCACGCGCGTGCACGCATTCTTCTTGAGCTTCACGTACGTCTTCGAGTCCGCGTTCGCGCCGACGAGCAGCAGCGCGACCTTGGGCGTCACGCTCAGCGTCGGCACCAGCGCCTTGAGCTCTTCTTCGACCGTCTTGCTGCACGCCTTCCCGTCGAGCACGAGCGCCATTGCTTCTTGCTTTCTCTCTTGCCTGTTCAACGTCAACGTCAAGGTCAAGAAATGGAGAATGAAGAGCTCAGCAGCACCACGTGCTGATTGCCACATTTCAGCCAATCAAAACACAGAAAGACATGTATTATAGACCAATCGAACCACGCTATCTCCTCGTAAGAACAAAATGACAATTTTGACACCAACTTGTCTACCACTTGGCGACGTACGTGGCGATGAGATCGGCGTCAATGGCAGGGCACGAGATGTTGGCGAGGCTCAGGAACTGCGTTGCGCGCGCGCTGTCGAACACCTTCTCGCTCGCAAAGTACACTTCGAACGCCTCCAGCCCGGCCACGAGCTTCTCCACGTCTTCGCTCTTGCTCTTGTGCGCTTCCAGGAGCTTCTTCCAGTCGTCGTAGTTGACGACACCCACCATGCTCTTGCCCTTGGCACTCGCAGCGGTCGCGAGAAGCCGGAAGAACTCGTCGCCCTTGACTGGCAACGCGTTGTTCTGGATGTGGAGCGTCTGGCCCAGAGACGTGACAGGGTGCAGCGCAGCGAAATGCACGATGGACTTCGCGGCGAAGTCCACGGGGGTCATGTCGAAGCGCCAGTCCGGTCGAGTCGGCACGGCACCGACCTCCCAGCAGCCCTTCAGAAGCAGGTAGATGAAGTCGCTCGTGTTCCACGCGCCAGAGGTCGACGATGGCGCCATGTTGCCCGGACGAAGGATCGACACTGGGAGACCACGCTGCGCTGCTTCGTGGCACATTTGCTCGGCGACCCACTTGCTCTGCGCGTAGCCATTCTCCAACTCGTCCGAGATCTCCTTCAGGTTCGCAGTCTCCAAAAGGGTTTGCTCTGGGAGCGACGATGGGAAGACGCCGTTCGTGGAGATGTAGTGCACCGGCTTCACGCGAGTCTTCGCGAGACCGTTCGTGACAGCGAGACGAAGCACTTCTTGCGTACCGAGCACGTTCGCGCTCTTCAGCGCCGAGTAGGGCTTCACGAGGTTCACCTCAGCGCCATTGTGCAGGATCGCATCAACTTCAGTCGCAAGCATCTTGAACGTCTCCTCGTCCAAGCCCAGAAGCGGCTTCGCCAAATCACCTGGGATTGGCACAATGCGCTCCTCGACGTGGAAGTTCTCGAGTTCCTCGTACAATCCGAACGACTCCAGGACGTTCTTGATACGAGCATCCGCTTGATCTTCGTCGGCGGCACGAACCAGGCAGTACACCGTCGCTTCCGTGTCCTTGATCAATGAGTGGAGCAAGTGAGCACCGAGGAAGCCGGTCGCACCAGTGAGGAGCACGCTGCGCGGTGGTCGACCAACCATTTCCACACGGTAACGACTGTACCCAGCTTTTCGCGTCGCCGCAGGGTAGATCGAGGCGTCGAGCAGAGCTTCGAGTGGAAGCACCACCTTCTGGCCTTCTTCGACGGCAACATGGTTTCGCACAGCGTCGATGCGATTAGCGATGGAGTTCAGCTCTGGCGCAGAGAGGATGTCGGCAAGAGTCAAGTGCACGTCGAACGCGTCACGAATGCTCGAGACCAGACGAGTCGCCAGCAGACTGTGGCCGCCAACGTCGAAGAAGCTTACCTTGCGGCTCAGCACCTTGTCGTTCTCGAGGCGCAGAAGATCCACCCAAATCGTTGCGAGTTTCTTCTCAGTCTCCGTTTGAGGCAAGTTGTCGGTATCGAACGTCAGATCGATCGACTCGCTGCGCAGCTTCTTCGCCTGATCGGCGGTCGGCATCTTCTTTCGGTCAAGCTTCCCGCTCGCGCTGTTGATCGGCAGGGCGTCGAGTTGCACAAACACCGAAGGAATAGCGTAGTGAGGCAGCTTTTCCTTCAAGAACTCACGCAGACTGGCAACACTCGGCACTTTCTCCCAGTTGTCAGGGACGATGTACGCCACAAGACGCTTGTCCTGACCTTCGTCGCCTTCAGTGAGCACAACGGCAGTCGAAACCAGCGGGTGCTGCGCAAGAGCAGACTCCACGGCGCCAAGCACCACACTGTAGCCGCGAATTTTCACCATGAAGTCGCATCGTCCAATCAGCTCCAGGTGTCCGTTTGGCAAGAAACGAGCGCGATCGCCAGTCTTGTACACGCGCTCGCCAGGGACAACGTCTTCGAGGAAACGCTGAGCGGTCTGTTCTGGGCGGTTGAGGTATCCGATGGCAAGGCAAGGACCGCCAATGTAGAGCTCGCCTGGCACGCCGATAGACACAGGCTTGTAGTTGTCGTCGAGCACGTACGCGCTGACGTTCGGCATGACCTCTCCGCAGGAAGCGTATTTGGCGGAGAGCGAGTTGTCGAAATCGCTCATGTGGGCGAGGTCGACAGCAGACACGTCGTGGCATTCCGAGACACTGTACAGGTTTTGCAACTCGCAGTCTGGAAACAGTCGAACGAATCGATCGCGCAATTCAATCGTGACGACCTCACCACAGAGCCACACGAGACGCAAGGTCGGCAGTGTACGGAGCAGCACCTCGCTCGAGCAGGTGTCGAGGATCAGCTGCAGAAGCGATGGGGTGAAGAGGATGCGCGTGATCGAGTTTTTCGCAATGTACTCCACGAGGCGCACCGGGTCGTAGATGGTGTCGTCTGGGATGATGTACAGAGGCATGTTGCCGAGCATCGGACGCAGCAGCTCCCACACGAAGAAGACGTGCGACGCAACGCGGTCGTTCGGGATGAATGGGCAGTTGACGAGACGCCAGTCGTACGAGTGGACAGCGCCGCGGTGAGGGCAGCAGATACCCTTTGGCACACCAGTCGTACCAGACGACATCACGACGTAAGCCAAATCATCTGGGTGGGTGCGAACGCGATCTACTGGCATCGGAGGCACATTGCGAGCCTTGAGACCGTCGAGCCAGCCGGCGTCCAGCTCCAGCGCTTCCTGCCACTCTGGCAGGCGGTTGCGGAAAGTCTTCTTGGTCAGAATGATCGTTGGCTTGGACTCCTCGAGCACGCGAGCGAGAAGATCAGGCGGGTACACGATCTCAAGCGGCATGTACGCACCACCCGCCTTCAACGCAGCGATGTACGCGACCACGAACTCGATACAGTGCTCCATGAAGATGCCCGAGATGCAATTTGGACGCACGCCGACTTGGAAAAGGTAGTCAGCAAGGCGCTCACTCTGCTCGTCGACTTCTTTGAACGTGAGGGTCGCACCTTCGTAGCAGACCGCAATGGCATCCGGCGAGCGCTTGACTGCGTCCGCGAACATGTCGTGCAGGCACTTCTCCGACGGGTACGACGCCGTCTTAGAGTTCCATTTCTCAATCAACGCGCGCGACTCGAGCGCGTTTCTCGCGCTCACCGCCTGCAATTTGGCGATGAACGTCGCGTTGAATGCGCTTTGGCTCTCGGCGCTGGTCAGGTAGAAGTGGTCGCCAGGGAACGTCTGCACGTCGAAAGTGTGCTTGTTGCCTTCGTCGGCAACGATGGACTTCCACGCATCGAGGGTGGCCACAGGCACGCTGGCATCGTTGTCGCCTCCGTACACCGAGACACTCGTCTGGATGCGAAGTGGTGCAACGCTCGTCGCCTGCTGGTACCACTGTACAAGCGCGTTGTGCAGCTTCAGATCCGCGCGCAGCTGGCTCAGAAGAGCGGATCGCTGCTCAGGGATCTCGAGGAGCTGCGCGTCGGTGCCACCCCACTGATTCAAGAGCGCCAAGAGCGCGTCGTCTCGCTGCAGCACAGCGGCGTCGTCGAAGAGCGCCGAGTGCGCAGGAGCCGCGGCGCCGGACACAAACACGTGCAGCGGCAGGGCGAACTTCTGGGTCTGCAGGTGGTCGACGAGCGCCAGGGCCGCGAGCGCACCGAGCGAGTGGCCGACGACCACGTACGGCTTGTCGAAGAAACGCGAGCTGAGCTGCTTGCGGATCGCCTCGAGCCATTGCGAGACATCAGCGTCTCCGCTCCAGGTCCAATCGACGCCCCACACTTCGACGCCGATGCTGGCGTCGCGGAAGGTCTTGGCCCAGTCGAGACAGAGCGCCTTGGAGTTGCCGCCGGCGTGCGGCAGGCAGAGCAGACGCAGTGACGCGAACTCGTCGTCCTGGAAGCACGTGGCTGCGGCGGTCGCCATCTTCACTTCGCTGTTGGGTCGGTCGGTCACGTGGGGTGCGCGGCGCTGGGGGGAATGCGGAATGAGCGCAGGCGCGCAGTTGGCTCACTCGCTCTCTCGTTCTTCTTCAGGTTCCCTCGTGACGCAGACAGGAAAAAACAAGAAAACAGCGTGCGGTTCATGGCTGCAGGTTTACAATGGTTTTGATTGGATGAAAAGGAAACGTCAAAAATCAGCAATTGGTGAAAAAGAAGTGTCAGAATTTCCACCAATCAGCGATGCGTGTTAGGTCATCACACACCCCAATTTTGCGCGCGCAGGGTTGCAGTTTGAATGAGTGAATGCTGTGACGCAGATGCCAGCCAAAGGGCAATCGTCTACACAACCGGCAACAAGAGCGCGGGCATCATTGCGCCGGTGACGTCAAGCGAGTCGAGCCTGGCGCTACCCTATGGAAGCTACATGAATGAGGCGCACGAAGGACTGAAGCCTCCAAGATACCCCAAGGAGTCACTTGCGACAGCTGAGATAGGCTATAAATATGCTCGCGTAGTGAATGCAATTGGTTCAAGAACGCCGTCGAATAAAGCACGCCCGCTATATCTACCATCTCGCGCGCAAGGCGGCAGTGGGGGCCTTGTTCATTGAAGGAGACGCAGCGCAGTTGGTGTGCGCGGTGCGCGTGGTGCTGCTCTTCCTGGTGTCGGTGGGTAGCTGGTGCTCGTGATGGCGGATTCCGACAAGGTGCGGCGCTCTGTGTGCATGTGCATCTTGATACTGTGTGTACATGTGGCTCATACCATTTGGGTCGTTATTGCTTGCTTCTTACAGGAGGTGGCGTATTCTGACGTCGAGTTCGGCTCTGATGGAGAAAACTATGAGGCCGAGCACGAAGAGCACGAGGGCGAGAGCGAAGCAGCGCAAGCCACAGAAGAGCTGCCGACTCATGGACATGACGCCACGCCCGTCGTAGCAGATGAACAAGATGATGAAGATTCGAAAGAACTGAAAGTCGGCAGCGACGTGCTTCAGGAACAACCGACGGTGGATCACTACGACGGCGAGCTTGAAGAATCGGTCGGCGGGAAAACCGCAGAGTCCAACCCAGACGTTGTGACCTCTGATGTCACTGGTAGTGGCACTGGTGACGAGGAGACTGCGCGTATTGAAGTTCTCGACAGCATGGCGACAACTCCACCAAGCGAGTTAGAAGTAGAGCTTGCGCCAGACGGAAACAAGAGCTTCAAGTACGGCGGTGCCAAACTTCGAGGATCAGTACGGAGGAGAGGATGAATTCGTGAACGCTGACGAAGAGGGCGACGCAGAAGATTTCGATCAGTACGCAAGCGACCATGACGACACTAACGATGTTGATGAATTCCAGAACCCGAAAAATCAAACTCAGCAGTGGAGCAGAAACCATCGGAAGATGCTGTACTTGGTGAGTCAACGCTGGTTTCAGATGCTGAGAGTCCAGCAAGTGCAAATACTCCAGAGTTGGCGGTGAGACCTGTCACTGATACCCAAATTGACACCAGCCAACCGGAAGCGAACCAGATTGAAAATACTCCCGAGAGCAAACCTGCAAAGACCTCGCAACCAGCACTGATCTTCCTCTAGTCGTGGCACCCAGTGACTACCCGAAAGTGACTGGACAAGTTGAAAAGAGCGAACCAGCTGCAATTGAAACCACAAGCAGCGCAAAGCTTCAACAGAAAAGTAAGCCGGTTGCTAGACATGGCACCGCTGCTACGCAGAAGCCTACGAGGGTAGTTTCCACGAGACCGATTCGACCGATAGCTGCTGCAGCACCAAGTGCCAACGAACCGCGAACTGCTAGACCTGCTCGTCCTGTAACCGAGCGAAGAAAGGTTGAGGTAGCTGAAAGCGTACTGAAGCGTGAACGACCTCGTGAATTACGGTTAAAAGCTGAGAGATGTGGAGCGCAATCAACCACCACGCAAGCGTCCAGTCGCGTCACTCCACCACAAATGGCAGCTCAAACGCCACCCAAAGAGAAGAATGCCAGATACCCTGACATTGATTCCGCGCCTTCAGAATCATCTTCAACGCCACCCGTGCAAGACACAAGTGCGGAGATGGAGTCTGCAAACAGCCCAGAGAGGGATGCACGGAGGTCGCCAGAACGAATCCCAGCCTACATACCCAGGGTCTATGTCGAAGAGTATGCGCCTCCTCCGCCAAAGGCACCTGTCTTCAAGCAGAAGCGTGTAAACAAGCCGAGAACAGAAGACTCGAGACGGAAGCTGCAGCCAGTGAAAGCCCCCCAAATCTTCGCATTGATCTGCCTTCGATGGACAAAACAAAGCGCAATTGGCTCTTTTTGAACATGTTCCGCCACGGAGACGATGTTAGCAAATACGAGACTTTTGTTCCAAAACTCGTGAGCCCTTGCCTAACACAAGCAGCTGGAAGACCGATGCGACCCCACTCGGTTTCGCAGCAGACATATGCGAACAGCCAAGCTGAAGCAATTGCAGCGTACGGTGGTGGGAGACGCTCGCGGAATGGGCGGAAGCTAGTGCAACAAGACCCAGCTCTTCGTGAGAGGGAACGAAATTGGATGCCAATCAAGCCGCACGAATCCGCAATCCCCGCCTACGATTCCATTCTCGACAAATTCTGCACGACTGTCACGAGTCCTGTGATTCAGCGTCAAATCTACCAAACAAGGCACGACGACCTCTCGCCACAGCTCGCATACGTGCTGGAGAAGCGTGTCGAGAAGCAGTGGAAGAACGGGGCAGCAGAAGCTTTTGGAGCTGTCAGTTCATCGTACAAGACCGACGTGATCCAGCCGCCTTCCAGCACGGACAAGAAGTCGCCTAGCAGAGTATGCTCAACTTCCCCGTCGATGTGATTTGAATGAGCTGCTGGAGACTCTTCCAGCCAACCTGAATCGCGACCTCCTCTCGATTGACGATGTTGTCCATTTGCTGAATTAGCCGAACCTGGAGCCCAATATCATGGAACTCCACGTCCAGCCAGCGAATGAAATCCTTCTTCGTTTGCTCCCACGTCGCCTTGAGGAAGCAAAACGAAAGATGGCGGTTCGCAGATATCAGCGCGTCCGACGCAGCCCCGAAGTGAATCCCCGAGCTTGCAGCCACAGATCCGTTGCTTGCGCTGGATGAGTGCTGCTGTGATGCGGGCACATATTGCTGCTGCTGCGCTTGGTTGATTGAACGGAGCATGAGCTGCATCCACTGCTGGTTGAAGAGATCGACGTCGACTTTTGCAAAATCACCGCTGCCGTGTTTCTTCGACTGTTTGGAGCTGCTGATCAGTTGGCGATACGCCTGGGCTGCTTCGAGTCGATGGGGTTCCAGGTGAAGCTCGCTAAACACCTTCCGGAAAACGTCAAAAGAGGGCAACTGCTTGGTGGCTGTCATCATTGTCGCGCTTTCAGCATACTGCTCTTGTGCGATCTTCTCCTTGATCACCACTTGGAGACTATCTTGCGCCGTCTTCCACTCCTCCATGACAAACTCGATGATGTTAGACGCTGGTATCCATATCGTCCCATACACGCTCGCGAGTCCGGCAAGGCGCAGCCGAAGACGCTTCATGACGTCGTTTGTTGCACCGCGGAACAGAATGTTGAGCGCCTCAGTGGCGCTACTTTGAGGGGTGAACTCGTTTTCTCCGCTTGCGTCAAGATGGAAGTGGTTCCCAGTGCTCGTGCATGCTCGCTGCAGGATGTGCAATGCTTTAAGCACAAACCAAAACGCATCTTTGGACAAGGGATCGACGCCGGGCAAGTTCAGAAGCCGACAGAAGAGGAGCACCTTGCAACTTTGAGTGTCGAGCCGACTCGCGCTGACAAGCAAATCCAACAGTCGACTCGTGACGAAAGCCGGATCCCGGAAATGCAACAGATATATCCGATAGACGTATTCATGGATGCTCGCAGTGATCGAGAACCTCTTTGGCTGTCGCAGAAACTCTTCTTGCACCAAGAACCACATTTCGTTGAACAAATACGAGATCGCAGAGTGCACGACTCCGAGAGAAAGCTGCCGTGGAACGTAGTCGTCTGGTATTTCGCTCACGAACGGTCGAAGACCGCTCGGTAGAAACTTTTCCAGCAGCTCCCGATGCTCTTCTCGAGTATTCTCGCGTCTACTACCAGCTCCATTGACTCTGCTGGTCGTTGCATTAAACGCCGACGTCTCGTGATCTGGTTCAAACGAAAAAGTTGTCGGGAACGAAACGAAGCCATTCGCGCGGACGAAAACTGACGCACGCGCTGATGTCCGTTTGCGCAGCAGCATCAGATCTCACACCCTGAGCTTTGTGGCGTCACTGCAGAATGTGCGCCTCGACGTATTTGCAGAGTCGGAGTACATCTCTATCCAGATCCTGGATATCTTCGTGCGGCGGGATGAAAGCGCTTGGTCCCAGAGTTCCTGAGCCTCCCAGCCGACAGTGCTATCAGGACTCTTTGTCGAGACCAAACGGTTCAGGCGTCGCAGAGCACTCTTGAAATCTTCCGTGGCGGCGACAACTTTGTCGACATCGAGGACGATCACTTGATCCTTGCGTGTTGGAGAGTCCGATCGTATTGCTGCCGTATCGGTCGATGGTAACGAAGTCTCTGCTTCTAGCTCCTCTTCCTCCTTTCGTGCTTCTTCCACCTTTAGAATCGTTTTTTGCACCTCGCGTGGATTCTGATACTTGCTCTTCACAAGTTCGTACAGCTCGTCCACAGTATCAAAACGCTGGTTGTCACCACCATCACCACTATTGTAATGTAGCAGAATCGCAGACTGACCACCACCAAATGAGTCCGTGTGGATCGTCAACTGTCAGAGCAGTGAGCAGTTCTTCGGAGAGATCAAGCAAGTGCTGAATCAGCCCAGCCACGCTCCGAATCAATATTTGGTCCTGTTATCACAGCCAAAGGATAAGTACCAGGCGTTGCCAGTAGAAAAGCTACAAATGGATCAACTCACCGCGCAGAGCAGGAGGTTGAGTTTCTTTCGCTGCCGGATAATCCGCTCGCGCTCGCTGAGAAGATGGCGCTGGCGCTTCATGAGCGTCTCTTCGAGACTCGTGAGCGAGGACCGCACAGCGTCCAGCTTCGCGGCAAGGCGCTGCAGCTCCACCTGAACGTTCTTGTGCCGCTGGTCGTTGATTTGCGTATCGCGGTCGGCGTTCGAGACGGTGCGCAGTGCTGTGTCCACGAGCTCCACGAAGAGCCCGTGGATGAAGCGAGCAGTCGTGGGGCATTTGGCAAACACCAGACGCGAGAGCTCGTAGCAAATGTGTTCGTAGAGCGCAAGCTGGCGCTGGAATCGGCTTTCCTTGTCCGCAAAGCTTGACGAGTCCTGTGGGGCTTGACTGCAGCAGGCAGCGAGTTTGGATATCGCCCACCGCACAAGCGCTTCGGTCTCGAGCCGACTGACACTGGGCTTGAGCTTGGGAAACTGGACTACGTGCCACTGCTTGCCCTTGTTGAGACCGCTAGTCTCCAGGTGGATTGAAGAGAGATCCGAGCTCTTGGAGTAGTCGAAAAGCGTGTACGCGCAGGAAGTGATGATGTGCTCCTCCTTGGGCACTCGTGCGGGCGGGAACTTTCGGCAGCGGAGCGAGTTCCGGAACGTGTTGCCCTTCGGCGCGTCGACGCCTCGAGCGCGCTCCGACACTCTAGAGCATGATACCTTCACGTTACCGTGGTCACCACTCTCTTCATTCTCGCTGGAGCTGCTGGATACACTATCGCTGTCATCACCACCCTCGTCGGAAACTGCCTCTGGAGCATTGCCACTGGGTCGATCTGAGCGAGGAGAGACGACACTGGCTTGATTCACAGAGGACACGACGACGGCCTCCGCGTGTAGCTTATCGTGTACAATATCTTGGATTTTCCCAGCGAGAGTCGCTACAAACTGCGCTGCGAGCGGATATTTCGGCTCGAGCACCTGACTGACACGGTGCAAGAACGCAAAGGGGTCGTCCATCTCGCCGCTCTCACCATCGCGCGCCATATCACAGTCTTCTTCGCCTCCAAGCATCTGTATCTCGCCACCACATGCGCTCGTCCCTATCGCCAGTCGCTCAGACTCCAGTGCCGCTGCCGTCGCTCGCGGAACGCGTCTCCCAGCGCATGGAGCTCCTGCTGCTGCTGCTGCGCGTGCGGCACGTGCAGAGGAGAGGGCGACGGGTGGATGGGCGGAAGCAGCGAGGTTTGCTGTTGTAGCGGCAGCTCGACGCCCAGCCGCCATTGCGCCGCACCACGCGCGTCTTCCGCGTTGTTGAGCTCATGGCATCTGTGACGCGAAAGGTCGCAATGATGGGTTGAAGTGGCAAGCAGACAAAGCGCTCTGTACATAGCGTGTACACATAATGTTGGTCACGACCTCATTGTTTCAGACAGGCATCATCACAAAGCGATGCTTGCGCGTCGAGCCATTTGCGTTGCGCTGGTCAGGGCCAAAAGCTAGCGGAGGGCTCGCTTCGAAACAATGCAGACACACACGCACGCTAAATGCTCTCAGCATTTTGCGGCGGTGGAGACAATTGCGTTACAACCGCATTACTCGCTCCTGACCGGATGGACGTGCCCTGACGAAACAACGATCAGCTGAGGCAGGAGCAGCAGCATGTCGCATCAACTCGCGAGCGATGCGAAAGAAAGAGGATTGGTGAACAACCTTGGAGTCTTGTTCTTGCCGAAGGCTTAGCTTAGCTGCTCGTGCATTTTTGCCAATGCATTCCTCGCCGCAGCGATCTTCTCGCCTTGCTTGAAATTCACATGAACGCCCTGCGAAAAGCTCCTTGGGTGGAGGTCCGTGGCTGGAGCTTTTCGTTGGGCGACACTTGGGCGGATAGCTGGTGGGGGCATCCGAGGGAGCCTGGTGTTCGTTCTCTTGGCCGCAGACTCACTGCCCATCTCCGTTTCAACATCTGGTGCGCCACTGAGAGACAGTTTCATCTCACAGTGACTAGCTGCTAATTTAATAAATGGGAAGGCAAATACTACAATAAAACGTTTTACGGTTTCAGACTTTGCGATTTTTCTCGATTTTTCGAAATTCTGCAGCACCTTTATATCTCGCCAAAGTACGGCGGCACCGACCAACTTGGTTTTTGTATGCTGAGAGCCACCTACCCTCGCTCTTATTTCAATCGAGGCGGGCGACAGGGGCGTGATCCCCTCCAACACAAAAAAACAAGTACAACCTGCCACACTTTATCAATTTAGGGGGTCCTCTATTTTTGCTGCCAGACAATTTTCAGCCAATCAGAGTTCATAGAGTTTTGCCCATCCCCTCTCTTCCCCTAGCCCTTTGAATTGTCGCGCCAGATTTTTGAATTGCGGGATGTTTGAATTGCGGGTGTCGTCCCCACTGTTCTGAGTTCCTTCTGTTTCCCCAATTATCTCCCAAACGCGCGAGCGAGAGAGGAGAAGGAAGGCCACGCAAGTGTGGAGTGGTGACTTGGCGATTGCGGCGAAAGCAGAGAGAAGCAAGCGGCCACCGCAGCAGCAAGAAAGCGAAAGAAAGCGGCCGACGAGCGGAGACGACAAGCAGTCTAATCTCTCTCACTCACGCCCCCTTCCCCCCCTTTAACCACCCTCTCGAACGAGAAGAGCCACTAATCCCCTCTCGCTCACGAAAGATGGACCAGCGCAACCCGTACGGCATGCCACCCGGCGGCGGCCGCAACCCGATGCCGAACGGCATGCAGGGCCAGCGCCCCGGCATGATGCAGCAGCACTACATGAACGAGATGATGTTCGACCCGATGTCGATGCCCATGAACAACGGCATGTACCACCCGGCGCAGCACGCCAACCACGGCCACCCGCAGCAGCACGGCTACCACCCGCACGCGCAGCACCCTGGTCACCGTGGGATGCCCGGCCACATGGGGAACGTGCACCACCCAGGCATGATGCCGCCCGAGGAAGACCCGCGGTTCGTCGACGACATTGTCAGCGCGCTCGGACCAAGCGACCTCGGTGACCCTGTCGGCATGGGCGACCAGCACCACATGGGAGGGATGCCGATGCCTGTGTACGACCAGCCGCACATCATCCCTCCGTCGCAGCACCAGGTGCGCTCGCAGCAGCAAGTGCCTTCGATGAACCACACGCCGCCGCAGCAGCAGGCTCCACTCCAAGCTCCAGTGCTGGCGCCACCGCGCATGAACCCTCGTCAAATGCAGCAGTCGATGCCGCAAATGCACCTGCAGCAGCAGAGCCAAATGCAGCAGCAGCAAAACCCGCTCCAGAGTGTGCCAAGAATGCAGACCTCGCAGCAGCCTCCACAGCAGCCGATGGTGTCTGGTCCTTCGTCGGGAATGAACAACGTTGGCGGAGGCGCTATTGCGCGTCGCCCACAACAGGGATTCCCGTCGCAGTCCGTGACCTCTTCGTCTATGGCACCGCCGCCGACCGCACTAGTGCCGGCAAAGCCAAGCTCGGTGGATTCTCGCGCACTGACGACCACAAGCAACAACGGCAGCAGTGATGATGAACTTCTCGGTGATGACGACAACAACAAGAAGAAAGAACGACGCCGTCAACAGGTCCGATACGCTTCGCGCCGTCGCCGAAAGAAACAAAAAGATGAGGAAAGTTTCCTGCGAGACCGTATCGAGGAGCTCAAGGAACAGATTCGCATCATTGGCGGTGATCTTTCGGAACAGTGCTCGCAGATGGCTGGCATGAGCGAACAAGCGCTGACAGAAGCTTACGAGAAGCAGATGCAGACTGTCCAGACGCTGCGCAAGGACAACAACAAGTTGAAGGAGCAGTTGCTGCAGCACGAGAACTTCGCGCGTATGATCCAGTATGGTCTGAACGCGCTGCCAAGTGACTGCCGTGATGTGGACCGCAAGAAGATTCCTGGCGTGCCAATGTGGTTCAGCGACCAAATGAATCCACTGAAGGGACCGACGCTCGTTGTGGACCTCAACTTGTGCCACGAAGCTGTGCGTCAAGCGTACAATGAGCTCAAGAGCTTCGGACCGTCTGTGCACTCCAAGACCAACGTCTGCTACGCGATGGGCTGGAAGACTGAGCTGTGGGCCACGAGCACCTGCCTGAGCTTCAAGGCGGTTCGTGCTATCAGTGACAAGAACATTCGCGAAGTCGCCAACTCTTCGTGGGACATTATCACGTCTCCTGACAAGTGCAAGCGCATCTATCCTGACGTCAAGCAGTTCAGAGTACGTTGCTGTGAAGATTTGCGTTGCTATTGCATGAGTTGTGTGAGTTGATTGTGCTGACTTTTTTTACAAATTGTTTTCTCTTTTGCAGATATTGCAAAAGGTGACTGACGATATCGTCGTGGTGCACCGTATCGCGTCCGTCGCCTCGGACCTGTCCGACCGCGAGTTCATCTCGGTCGCGTTCCGCGTGCGTGACGAGAACAACTACTACATCGGTCTCAAGTCGATCGCTGTCCAGACCGAGTGTGCTGAGAACTGCATCCGCGGCGACGAGTGCCAGGGCTGGATGTTCACCGGCAGTGAAGACGAGACGGCGCAGTGGAAGGCGCATTTCCTCGGGTATTATGACGTGAAGGGCGAGAAGGATGACAAGGTGCTCAACCAGTTGGCGAATGAAGCCATGTTCGGGATGCTGAGATGGGAGAGCGAGGCAATGCACCCTCTGAGCGTGTAGGGCGGAGACATCGTATCGGGGAATGAAATCAGCACAGCGTCGTCATCGGAAAGGAACGACTTGGCCGGCCGGCTCCCACAAGGCATCATCATCACCATCATCTGTCGTCGTGTCTCGCTCTCTCTTTTTCTTTTTCTTTCTATCGCTTGCTCGCATTTTGCTCTTTGCTACTTTAGTGGATGTTGTTTCGAGAAAAGAATGAAGCGAACTCGTTTTGCTTTGTTGTACGAAAGTCGTTCCGTCTTGTGTTGATGATGGTGGTGATCAAAAGTAGGATTTGATGGCGAGTTGAAGCTGCTGATCTGCCGAGTGTAGCCATGCTGAATCTCTCTCTGTCTCATGTCAGCAGCGCACACTCATATACACAACACAAAAGCTGACCTCACATGATAGCAATCGGTTGGAACGACGGATTCTGAATACCTTGACTGAACCAATTGAGAACAGTAGGTCGCAAGGTCGCACTCAAATCGCTCTGACGTAACGGACGTCTCCTTTGAGCTGATGAGCCCGCCCTCACAACAGCAAAACACAAAACCTCCCACGTCAGCATTTAGGACACCACGCGCCATTGGTGATAACGATTCCATCAGGAAAGAGAAACATCAAAGACAGCAAATAATGCCGCGCGTCGTGATCATCGGAGGCGGATCCGCCGGCATCAGCTGCGCGCAGACGCTCGCCAAGAGCCTCAAGCCGGCGGACAACGTGGAGGTCGTGCTGCTGGAGAAGAGCGCGTTCTACTACCACACGATCGCCACGCCGCGCGCGTACGTCGAGGAGAGCTTCGCGGCAAAGCTCTTCATCCCGTACGACAACGCGATCCCAAAGGCCGCGTCGACGTTCGTCAAGATCGTGCGCGCGCTCGTGACCAAGATCTCGGCGGACGCGAACGAGGTGCTCTTCCGCAAGATCAGCGCGAGCGACCAAGAGGACATCGAGGTCGAGACGCTGCAGTTCGACTACCTGGTCATCGCAACCGGCAACACGTACACTGTGCCGATCAAGCCGGACAGCAAGGACTACTCGCGCGCGACCACCGAAGCGAAGCTCAAGCAGGTGCGCGAGCAGATCGCAAGTGCGGACAAGATCCTGATCGTTGGTGGCGGCGCAGTCGGGTGCGAAGTGGCCGGAGACATCGCGCACAAGTTCCCCAATAAGAGTGCGACGATCCTCGAGTCGCGCGACAAGCTCATCGCCGGCAACACGCTGCGCGACAAGTTCCACAAGAAGCTCGACGTCGCACTTGAGAAGCTCAAGATCAAAGTGATCCTGGGCGAGCGGCTCGAGGAGCGGCTCACGGGCAACTGCTTCGAGAAGCGGACACTCAAGACCAACAAAGGCACGGAGATCGAGTCTGACATCCAGCTGCTCTGCGGCGGGTTCCACCCCGTGAGCGAACTCGTCGCGGACATGGACGCGTCGCTAGTGGACGAGCGGGGCTTCGTCAACGTGAACGACCGCCTGCAGCTCGACGGCGACAAGTTCCACCACATGTTCACGCTCGGCGACGCGAGCGGCCACGCGACCCCGAAGCTGGGCTGCTGGGCAGGTGAGCAGGGCAAGTCCCTCGCGCACGAGCTCGTGGCCGTGGTGCGCAAGACCAAGGAGAGCTTCAGCAAGCCGTTCCTCAAGGTGGCGGTGGAGGCGCTGATCCTGCCGCTCGGGCCGGGCGGAGGCGTCTCGCAGCTCCCCGTCATGGACGGCAGCGTCGTGGGCGACATGACGACGCGCATGGTCAAGGGCAAGGACATGTTCGCCGGCAAGATGTGGAGCGATCTGGGTGCGCAGATGCCCCAGTAAGACAAAGCATTTAGAATGGAGCCATGATGAATGGATCTCAATTGTACCCCTTCGTTTCACTTGGTTTCAGTATGGCGCTTCGTCTACGTTCGAAACCTTCCAAACACCCTCGCTTTCGTCACTTGCATTCGATTTTTGTGCGGATTTTGGCTGCCTCCCATCCCATCCCCCCAAAAAGAACAATTCCCTGCTTCCATAGTGAAATGAAGTCAAAAGTGAGCCTTTATAAATTATAAGAAGGTAGTCCCAGATTAATACAAAACCCAAGTCAAGTGGGGAAACAGGATTTTGGCCAACCAAAACAGTGACAAATCCTGTTATTGGCCAACCAATTGTCACGATCTCGTGGTCCCTTGGTGCCAAAAATGGACGCAGCGGCCACATTGCAATCACTCCTCATTTCCACATCTGCCACATTGCAAAAGCACATTTGCCAACTGCAGTCTCGCTCTTCCACCCAGACAGTCAAACAGACAGCATAATGGCGACCGAAGCAGCAGCCAGCAAGACGCCGTGCGCGTTCTTCGCGCAGGGCAAGTGCCGCAACGGCGCCTCCTGCAACTTCTACCACGCGCCGCGCGAGGACCAGGCGAAGAGTCCGCTGCCGTGCAAGTTCTTCCTGCAGAACGCCTGCAAGGCTGGTGCGTGTGCGCGCTTTTCCGCGTCGATGCGTTGTCGCCCGTTGGCTGTAGATATAGATGCGTTTGTTGTGTAGCATACTGACCTTTTGTGACTGTGTGTGTGTGGTTGTGGTCGTCAGGTCGCGAGTGCAAGTTCTCGCACATTACCTTTGACTCGGAAGCCAATGCGCAGGCTGCGCTCATGTCCGTGAGCGCCAGCACGGGCGAGATGACCATCACGCCAGGCGCCTTCCGTGTGCCGTGCAAGTTCTTTAAGAACAATGCATGCGCGGTGGGCGACAAGTGCCCATACTCGCACACGAAGGGCTCGTCGAGCGGCGGAAGTCAGAAGGAGAAGCCGAAGAAGACCAGCTCCGTCAAGATGTACGTTTTGAACCCAAAGCCAAAGGCGAGTGCTTCCTCTGCTGCAGCGTCAGGTGAAGGGGATGAACGCGAGGAGAAAGCGGCGTGGGGCGCGGCTCCGAATGGATCGGCCGAAGATCTGTCGGAGCAGCACTTGAGTGATTTCCTCACGAAAGAAGAAGGTAATGGAACAACTGTGTTGCTTGTGCATGTTCAAACGAGTAGCTCACATGGTACTCACCTCTTTTGTACCGCATTGCTGTAGAACTATTCTATTATGGCGCGCCTGGCGAGTTTGCAGAGAGCGAAATGACAGCGCACCGTGCGCCGAACATGCCGTCGTACAGCGAAGTCGCGAAGAAGAACGCCCCGCTTGCCAACGACGACTACTTTTTCGAAGGCTTTGAGGAGCAGATTGCGAGACCGTACGTGCTTTCTGTTGATGATGATCGTCTCGCTGTACATCACTTAGTACTCGCTGCTAGACATTCACTAACTACGTCTTTGCTGTCCTTACTGCGCATCAGAAAAACCTGCACGTTCTTCCTCCAAGGACTCTGTCGGTACGGCGACTCGTGCTTTTACATGCACTCACTGAAGGAAGAAGTCGAGACTGAGGACGACATGATCGAAATGGGCCGCGAGCTGCAGGCGTCCGAGGAGCTCGAGTGCAACATTTGCTACGACAACATTCTGCAAAAGGAGGAGCGCTTCGGGCTGCTCTCGGGCTGCAACCACGCGTTTTGCCTCACGTGCGTGCGCAACTGGAGAGGCAACGCGGACCAGCCGAAACAGACGGTGCGCCAGTGCCCCGTGTGCCGCGTCGAGACGCACTTCATCATCCCGTCGAGCCGCATGGTGACGAACCCGCAGCGCAAGAAGGCGCTGATCGAGACGTACCGGAAGAACCTGGCGGCGATCCCGTGCCGCCACTTCAACGAAGGACAGGGCACGTGTCCGTTCGGCACCAGCTGCTTCTACGCGCATCGGTACCCGGACGGCACGCTGGACTCGCGCGAAGTGCGCACGGCGGTCGACGCGGACGGTCACTACGACGTGCTGCGCCAAGTGCGTCTGGAGCACTTCTTCCAGCAGAACATGTGAGGAGTGTCGACACTCCAAAACGCAAACCCATCCATAGAACTCAACCCACCAGCATGCGCGTGAAAGCCACACTTTGATTGAAAAAGAAACCACGCCTGAACACAATGCGATGCATGCAGCCCGCTGATCCCAACCAAGTCGAGAAAAACAAATACGAGCAAACCGACAACAAAAGAGCAAGCCGATACAACGAGCAGAATGAAAAAGAACCTCTTTTAATGATAAAATGGACGCTGCTTTCCCACAAGCAGCTCAGCGCCTCAGCATGCGCCTTTGCAGTCTCTCTCTTGTTGATTCGATACCTTTCTCTCTGTTATTTTTCCGTTAGATTTACAGACTGGACGCCGCGCGCGTGGTGATCGAGCCGTCCGCCTGGCCGAAGAACGCCTTCTCCGCCATGCCGCAGAAGAGACCCACCTCCACGACGCCCGGCAGCAGCTTCACGCGGTCGTTCAACGCCTGCGGGTCCTTGATCAGTCCAAACTACGAGCGTATGTATCACACAGAGGAACACAGTCAGTCAGTTGACAAGCCAAAGATCAATCAATAGGAATGAATGGACAAGCTTACGTTGACGTCGAGGACGAAGTTGCCGTTGTCCGTGACCACTGGTCCCGCCTTCTGCTTGGCCATGCGCAGCACTGGGGCGCCGCCAAGCTCGCGCAGCTTGTTCATGAGCGGCACATACGCCATCGGGATCACCTCCACGGGCACGCCCTGCACCCACTGCTCGCCCAGCTGCGTTGACTCCTTGCGGTAGTCGGCGATCACCACGAACTTCTTGGCCGCGTACGCCACGATCTTCTCCTGCAGCTGGCAGGCGCCGCCGCCCTTGATGCAGTTGAGTTGCGAGTCCACTTCGTCCGCGCCGTCGATCGTCACGTCGATCACCGGGTTCTCGTCCAGGCTCGTGAGCGTGAGCTTGTGCTGCGCAATGAGCTGTTGGGTGGCAAGCACATCAAGTCACGTGAGAGGGAGCGCATACACGCAAGCATAGACAACAGCAGATCGCAGACACTAACCTGCTTGGACTGGAACGAAGTCGGGATGCATTTAATGTTGAGCTTGCCCTGCTGCACGAGCTCACCCAGACGCTCGGCGGCGTACACGACGGTGGAGCCGCTGCCGACGCCGACCACGAAGCCGTCCTGCACGTACTCGTCCACCGCTTGGCGCGCAGCCTGGTGGTACGTTCACATGCGTTAGTTACAGCTACAGGATGCAATCGCAGCAGCTACAGCTACAGCAACGCACCGTGCGCTTGGCGTCTTCAATTCCGCTCATGCTGCTTATTCTCTCTTCTGTCGCGTCGATGATCAAAGTGTGGGTGATGGATCAGCCTGTTCCAGCCCAACCGTCGTCATCACCAGGAATTGCCCCAAGTCTGATTGTGCAACCACTATACAAAATAGTACACTGCGGTGGAAGATGACTGTGTATCCGCTATCAAACAATCATGCCCCAGAAATTACCAAAATAGCCTTAGACAGGATCTTCTCCCTAAATTAGGGAGAAAATCACCCAGGTTCACAAACCCACAAAAAAACACACCCACGATTTTTTAGTCGAAAAAAAAATAGACCAGCTGCTGACCACGTCACTTGAGTGACTCAGAAGCCATCTCGCCCTCTCCTCCGCACTCAGCAGCACAGCTCACCATGCCCCGCGCCGCGCTGCTCCACGTTGCAGCACTCCGACGCCACGCCCTGGCGCTGGCGCTGCGTCTCCCGCACACCACAGCCGCCGCTGTCTCCTGCTGCGCTCCCGCCGCAGGCTCAGGCGCGCGCCTGCAGGTGCTGCTTCGACGAGGGTACCGCTCCGGCCGCCCCAGCGCATCGGAGAACTCGGTGCTGCTGCGGGAACTGGAGGCTGCACTGAAAGACCCGGATGCGATCCAGCGACTGAGCGCGCTGCTGACTCCGTCGACTGCGCGGAATCTCTCCAAGGCGCTCAGCAACGTGCAGTACCAGCAGCAGCAGAATGGGTCGTTCGAGACTACCAGTGTGGGGGCTGCTGCTCAACAGGAACCGAGTGCTGCTGGCGTTGGGGCTGCTGCGATTGCGACCGCATCGTCTTCTTTCCAGCCAGCTACAGTCTCTGTCCAAGACCTCAAGTACGTTGCGCTGCAGTACGGTCTCCCCTTCGTCGGGTTCGGCTTTGTGGACAATGCGATCATGATTCTCGCGGGCGACTACATTGACATCACGCTCGGCGTCTCGCTCGGCATCTCGTCCATGGCGGCCGCCGGCATCGGCAACACCATCTCGGACATCGCTGGTCTCGGTCTCGGGAACGTCGTGGAAGACATGTGCGCTCGCCTGGGTTTGCCAATTCCCGCGCTGACTCAGGAGCAGGTACGCTTCTTAGTTCTTTATAACGTGTTGAGCCGTGTGCGGAGGTACGCGTATACTCATTTTGTACTGTGATCTTTTTTTCTTCTTGTAGCTCATGCTAAAGCAGACGCGCTGGGCGAAGGTGGTCGGGAGCTCGATCGGCGTGACCATCGGGTGTTTGCTGGGCATGACGCCGCTGCTCTTCCTGGAAACGCGCGAGGACCACGCCAAGCGAGCAGAAGAGGAGCGAACCAGCAAGAACAGCAGCAATGCGATCGACATCCGAGCCATTTAGAGCTTTTCTGTCAGTCTGCATGGGACTGTTTGGACGTCACGCCATGCATGCGTAGGTATAAAGCACTCAGCACTCGCCCATCGAATAGAGCTTTGCGATTTTTGTCACTATTCTTGAACCTTCTGTGTCAGTACATTGCTAGAAAGGCACTAAAGCGGGGATGTCTGACAAGTCCACAAATTAACGCAAAAGTGGCAATTGCAATGACAGCAACGGCAGCGGAGGCCGTGGCGGCGGCCGTGCTGCACTGGTTCCACGCGTCCGCCGAGTGCCAGAAGAAGGTCCCGCCGTCGCAGTGGACAGTGCTCGCTGGCATCGCAGTCGCCACATCACCCTCTTCTTCTAATTCGTCAGCTCAAGACGACAGCAGAGACGGGAGCTCAAAGCCAACGGTGCGCGTCTTGGCAGCTGCAACTGGCAACAAGTGTCTCGGACGACGGGACCTCCACGCGCAAGGGCTCGTGGTAAACGACTGCCATGCAGAGGTCCTCGCGAGGCGCGCGCTGGTGCGCTACTTGTACACCGAGGCGCTGGTATGGGCTGCAGGTCGCGAAGACAGCAATGCGTCGCTTTTTGAGAGACACCCCGTGACCCAGCGACTGGTGCTCAAGGCGCAGCACACACTGCATCTCTACATCAGCGAAGCCCCATGTGGAGACGCTGCGATCTACCAGTTGCGCGGCGACGTGGTGGACGAGCTCGTCAAGCAGCGCGTGGAGCGTACGGCTGATACTGGCCCAGGCTCTGCTTATGATGGTGAGGCTGTGGCTGCTTCGAGCATTCAACAGGCAGCGGACGAAGAGCGCAGTGCGTTCCGTCTCACTGGTGCAAAAGCGAAGCGCAAGCGCGACGAACCCGCTGATATTGAAGAACAAGAAGGTACTAGCGATTTCCATGGCCACGACCTCCAGCAGCAGCCGCAGGAGAAGCGCTTCGACCAAATGGTCGGCATCGCGCGCGTCAAGTCCGGCCGCTCGGACTTGCCCGCGGACAAGCAGACGCTCTCGATGAGCTGCTCGGACAAGATCGCCAAGTGGAACGCCACTGGCGTCCAGGGAACGCTATTGCTGCAGTTTTACGAGCCACTTTTCCTGCAATCGATCGTCGTGAGTCTCGACGACGCGAGCATTTCGGTGGCGGCGCAGCACGAAGCGCTCGAGCGCGCAGTGTTTGGCAGATTCCAGCAGCGGCATCTTGGCGACAGTGTTGTCTCTCAGCCGTCATGCGAGGTGCACATTGTGTCGCACAGCGCTTTCCAGCGGAAGCGAACAAAGGAGCGCGCGCCATCGAGTCTCGCGCTGAACTGGACTTTGCGAGAAGCATATTGGAAGCAAGCAAATAGCAGTAGCAGCAACAATAGCGCTGTGGTGGCTGACCCAACCGACAGAATACGCGACTCTCAAGAGCGCGATCGCAATACTCTGCTGCTGAAATTCTTCCAGAGCTCGGACGTTGAGGTGCTGATGGCGGCCACGGGACTGAAGCATGGAGCGAAGAAGATCGCGAAAATGAGTGTGGGCGAGACGCAGAAAGTGGCGTCGCGGCTGACCAAGTGGACTCTCTTCCTCGCGTTCCATCGCGTCGTATCGGTGGAGAAACTTATGATCAGCAACAACAGCAGTGATGAGGAAGTGGCTCAAGCAGCAGTCCCATTATTACCGTACCTGCAGCAGAAAGAGGCGATCCCCATAGAGCTGTGTGCCTCCTCCTCATCGTCATCAACTCTCTCTTCTGAAACAAAGACAACAGCACACGAAAGCGTCCTGCGAATCCGCGAGCGGAGGAAAGAGTTCTTTGTTGCCATCAAAGCCTGGATCGGCGTGCCCGCTTCATTCAAACAGTTCACGGTGTAAACAACAACTGAACAAGAACGCAAAATACCGTACCGCTTTCCACCATTCAATCCACATTACTGTATTCTATCGTCTATTGTCTATCGGCGAGCATTGCGCGTGTTGTTCCTGTTCTGGCTCGCATTCTGCCCTGCCTGCGTCGCCAACACCATCGCCTTGCGCACCTGCTCGCGCTCGTCTGTGAGCCGGTCTTCAAAGATGATGGAACCGATCGAGTTGGTCTTCAAGAGGATGTCGTACGCCATCGCGAACGCGTCCACGCAGTCGCCGATGCGGAAAACGGTCGCGAAATCCACGGCGCTGTCCTCGAACGGGAGCCTGAGTACCGTGCTGCTCTGCAGGTAGTTGGGCTTCTTCTTGTTGCCAAACACCTGGAAGAACGTGAGCAGCAGAGTTGAGACCGGCGGCACGCGCTTGTAAACCTTGCAACTGCCACCTCCAGTCTTGCTCTTCTCCAACGGGAAGAGCGACGCGACCATGATGTACAGTCGGAAGCTCCCGATGCCGCCAGTGAAGGGCTTGTCCAGCTCAAACTGGTGCAGAAACTCCTTGAGGAACATCACGAGCACGGTGAACGCACGCCCGAGCACCTGCTGCAGCTCGATCACGAGCGACGTCGTGCGTCCGTGGTCGCTCGACTCGAACGCCTCGCGGTTCACGCCGATGTCGATGTTCAGCTGCGACTTGGGGTCGAGCACCATGAGGATCGGGATCTTCGCCTTCTGCAGACACTTGACCTGGAGCTGCGGCCGCTTCACCTTCAGCAGGTACTGCAGCGCGCGCAGCACGCGGATCTTCTTGCGCCGCAGCGTCGGGTTCCATGGAGATTTGGCCTGTGAGAATTGGGAACTACTGTAGCCACCGCCTCCACTTGAGCCCACCGGCATGGCGATGTTCAGCGAGAACGACGGCTCTTCGTCCGTGTCTTCTCTGTTGTAGCGTTCGACTGACTGACGTGCCATTGAAGAAGAAGAAACCTGGGGTGTCCGAAAGCGTTCATCTTCATAGTCCTCATCGTCGCTATCCGGTTCAATATCCAGCTCGTCTGCCTCGATCCCCATCGTGCTGTGCACATCCGAGCGCAGCGAGTTGCTCAGCGTGATGTTGCCCACCGTGATGTCCAGATCGCTGCGGAACGTGTCGAGTCCGTTGCTGGACGAGCCGTACAGCTGCACCGTCGCGTCCTGGAACGTGGCGCAGATCAGCTCCTTCATCTCGCCGAACACTCGCAAGCGGAACGCCCGCTCCTTTGGCGTCAGCGACACAAGACGCACGAAAGCCTCGACCTCGTCGTCGAGATTGTTTTGAGCTGAAGGGGAGGGGGGTTTCTGTTGGTCTGAGACGAGAAAGACAGAGGGCACAAGCCATCTTTTCATGGGCTCTTTTGGGCTGGCTGCTGAAGCAACCATAGCTTCCTGACGGTTGCCTCTAGGAAACGCGCGACTGTGGCGATCATAATCTTTGCGCTGCTTCTTTCCTGGACTGGTTGTGGCGACCTGGATGCGCTTGCCATCGCGCGGCTTGCTGCTCACTTTCTTCGCGACCTTGCGCTTCCCGGTCTTGCTGCTGTCCTGTCGGTCGTGCTTCAAGCTGCTGGCGTGCTTCCAGTTCGCGCCTGCTGCGACAGCGTTAGGCTGCACATGTCTGCCGCTGTGCTGCTGAGGCTGTTGCGGCTGCTTGTGGTGACGCGGGGTCTGCTTGCGCTGCGCTTGTCCTGGTACGCGCGCTGGGTAGCTATCCTTGCCCATTGCCACGAGCTCCTCGTCCAAATTGCCATTGCACGTGATCTGTTTTTGGCCAGCGGCTGGATGTCCCGAACGTTCCGTGTTTGAACTGTGTGCCCATGGGTGGCTATTTCTCCGAATCGAAGAAAATCCCATTCATGTCCATTGCTTTTTTCCGTCAAAAGCGGGGGGTGCAAGTAAGCGTTTTTCCCACTTGTTTTCACTAAGCGATGGGGTGGGTACATTTCACTTCAACCCCTAACCATTTCAGGTAACCCGGACAAAGTATTTTTGGGTAAATAATGCAAAGAGTTTGTACCCATATTCACCCGTGGCTCGTTTGAACGGCGCGCTTCTGTGAAAGTGGATTCGCGTGGCTGCTTCAAGTAATCTTTGCACACCCGCTTAACGAAGGCATCCCCACTTGGCTGGTCCACAAACGGGCCTCATACAAAATCATCCTTCAAGTGCTCGGGAACAACACCCGCTTGAGAGCACTTGGCCTGCTCGGCATTGGCCTCCTCACTTCACCTTCGAGGAGCTCCTTTGCTTACGTTTCGGCAGTAAACACCACCACCAAAAGTATTGTGGCTTTGGCATTGTGCGCGTGCTCTGAGGAGTGTGTATGAATGAGGTCAGCAGGGCGGACAGAGGATCAGTCGAAATCGAATCGAGTGTGGCACTGTCCGCCTGGGTTCTCCGTCGAGAAGCTTCGCAATCCCCAGCTGGTTGTGCGGAACGCATTCGAGCAACTCCTGTTGACCAAGTCCCCTGCAAACGACGCGTGGGTTCGATTTTTTTCATTTTTCTTTCGGTTCAGAAAGTACGAGCCTATGCTGGGTCATACATGCGTTTTGATAGGTTATGCTGAATGAGAGGTTTCACATCGCATTTCGAGTCTTTCGTGAGCCTGTCGTCGCGCAACGTCCCCACATTCGAACGAACGGGCGTGGCAATTCTTTACAGACCTGGAATGCGAAACGAGATTATTGCGATGTGGTAGGTAAGGGGTCGGACGGAGAAGCTAGCGCGTTCGTCAGTGTGTAAAGAGCAGTTTGCTATATTCCTTTGCTGTCTTTACTTGAGAATGCGAAGAGGCGCCATTTAGTCAGCCAATAGCCCACTCACAGGGATGTCTGCACTGGCCATATATTGATACGGAAGAGGGCTGGTGATGCGTAATGGCCATTTCGCGTCACGTTAGCTGTAAAGCGCACGCTCGTGTCTGTATCGGGACCTCTATTGATTCTTGAGTCCAGTAGGCTTTGATAGAGTACTATGCTGGATATCACGTGTGAAACGCGTCTTCACCACTGGCTTCTACCCGTTCACGTGCTGCTGTATCCATCGAGCAAGTACAGTATTACACCACGTAGCAGCTTCTTTTAGCCAGCATTGTGTCAGACCGTCAACCCACGGTAGAGTACTAAAGCAGCGCTGCTCCGTCGAACGAGACATACGACACGACGGAACAGGGATGCAAAAGCTTGGACAATACAAATCACCATGACCATACTATCGATGAAGTTTACCTACGGGTAATCTCGTCCTGCTGAGGAATCATGATTGATCGATAGGCGGGCGGGCGGACAACACAATGAACCCCACCGCCTGTTGCTTATGTTGTCTGTGTTCAATGACGCCAGGAGATATTTTGCAGAGCTACTTGAAGCGCTCGCCACGCTGTTCAATTCCTTTGAGCACGACGGAGCACATGGCTCAGTCCATATGAATATGACGTTGTAGAGGTTTGCACCGTCCGTAAATTACGGATCTGAATAGTATCCGACTCTCTTTTTCGCTGTCTGTCGTTTGAAAGAGCTAAACACAGTGTCATACCAGCTCAATCTTGCAGCTAAATAAGCACGCAAAGTACATCATCGACAAATCAGTTGCATTTCGACACTGCTATTAGACACAGCACTCCGTTCTCGTATTTTAATCTGCTTTTCATCCCTCCAAGGAGCTGCTGCACCAAGGCGTGGCACCAGGTAAAGGTGCGGCGGTGCCGGCTGGTGGACCTGATGTTCTTGGCTCCAACAGGTCGCCAGCGACCGATCTCTCGCGAGCCCATCCAAATGCGATGCCAGCCGAGCAAGAACGAGTCAGCAACAGCGCAAGTTTCCAGTTGCGGCGCGTCGCAAGCACTCGGTCGTTCGGTGCGCAAGTGTTGAGTATTTGGTGATTCGCCTCACTCTCTGGCTGCCTGTGAGTCCCCATTGCATTGCCTCCCGCGTGCGTCTATCGGAGCCCCCCATTCACTCGCTGCGGTCGCGTGCAGCGCACCATGAAGACCGCCGCGTTCTTCCTCGCGCTCGTCACGGCGGTGGCTGCAAAGCAAGGTACGCACGCGAAAGGCACAACACGCGCTTGTTTTGTTTTGTTAGCATGTGCGTGGGCTGACAAGATGCTAATCGTGTCCACCGCATATTGCATTGCTTTGCGCTTCTTGCTTGTTTGTGTGCTGTTTGTTATGCGAAACAGACTCGTACTGGGTGGACACCCACGCCGGCGAGACCGGCAACCCGTACTGGAGAGGAGCCACCAGCGCGCCAAGCAACAACAACAACAACAACAACAACAACAACAACCACAACTTCAATAACAACAACAACAATGTGTACACACCCAAACCTGTGGCCACCAGCAAGCCTGCGATTGGAGCAGGTAGTCTGCCGTGGACGTTTAGCCCCTCGGGCTGGGGCAGCTACGCTCCTGGAAGCCTCATGCCGGCCGCGTTCCCCACGTTCGCCCCAGCGTTCACGTTTGCGCCAAACTCTCAGTACCCAGCGACTCCTCCAGCAGTGGTGACTAAAGCACCGGCAGTGACGACGAAGGCTCCAGTCGTGACAACCAAAGCTCCACCAGTAGTGACCAAAGCTCCACCAGTGGTGACCAAAGCCCCGGAAGTGGTGACCAGCAAGCCGACCTTGTCCCCGACAGTCGTGCCTGCGACCGTGGCGCCGACGCCAACAAAGACCCCAAAGCCTCCCAAGCCCACGAAGACTCCGAAGCCTCCAAAGCCCACGAAAACTCCCAAGCCCACAAAGACGCCCAAGCCAACGAAGGAGCCAGAGGACGACGAGGAAGTGGAGGAAGAGCCCTCGCCAGCACCCCCAGCACCCTCTGTCGAGCCAGCAGTGCAGCAGTCTCCCGCACCTCCAGTCACGACGGCGAAGCCAACTGAAGAGCCAACGCCTGAACCTACCCTGGCACCAACTGCAGCACCAACGCCTGAACCTACCCTGGCACCAACTGCAGCACCA
>JAADVK010000270.1:0-33112 GCA_023334975.1 Globisporangium sylvaticum
CGCATCCTCCGGCGGTCACCTGGAGGTGTTGCGCTTTTTACACGAGAACCGCAGCGAAGAGCGCGCTGCCCACGCGATGTGGTCTGCAGTCGAGGGAGGATACCTGAGCTGCATCAAGTACCTGCACGACCAGAAAGTCCGAAGCGTCACCACCGATGCGTGCCTGCGTGTGAAAGTGGAAGTTGGTCTGTGGCAAGCAAGTAACTAACTAACATTGCGTGTATTCCAGAATTGCCCCAAACTTGTAGAACTGATCCGACTTTACCAAATGAAGTAGGAAAACTACTCAGTAGCACTGATCTAGCAAACGAGCTGCACAATATCACGATTGCCCACAACCAACACGGGAAGAGGTCCCTCTTGTCAACGAGTTCCTCCGTCGCCTACCTTATAACACGATATGCATCTGGTTCTTCTGGAGCATCGGGGGGTCCTCCTCTTCGTCGTCGTCTTCGTGTCTCTGGTACGCGATCGTCGTCCCGTTTGTCTCGCGGTCCGTGGACACAGCGGACGCGCGGCTCTCAGTGTCGCGACCCGCCGTCTCGAAGCCGAAGACGAGGATCACGAGAGCCACCAGGACCATGAGGACGAAGAGGATCCACGTGAGCCAGGCGCTGCTCACCTTCATGTCCCCTGTCATCCAGATCGCCATGTACGGGCCGGCAAAGTACCCGAGGCGACTGATTCCCCACGCGTAGCTCATGCCGACCACGCGCACGGACGTCGGGTATAGCTCCGGTGTGTACGCGAAGAGCGTGCCCCAGGCGGCCATGAACGCAAAGTTTCGGCAGAAGCCCGAGAGCACCATCAAGAACACCGTGTGGTCCACGTACGCCTCCAGGAGCGACCCGGCGCAGGAGAGCAGCACACAGCTGATGATCGTGTACCGCCTGCCGAAGCGGTCGATCAGCGCACCTGCGATCAGGTTGCCGAGAAACTGGCCGATGTACGGGTTGTACGTGAGCAGCGTCAGCTCCGCATCGCTCAGTGGCCCTCGCAGAAAGCCGTCGTCGAGGTAGGTGCACATGGCGCTGTTGCTCAGCGTCATGGCGGCCCAGACAAACCAGAGCATGAGCGTGCGCGAGAGGTACGGGAAGCGCATGAGGATCCGGAAGCGAGTCGTTACCAGCTCGAAGAACCCGGGCTTGTGTGTTTGGAGGATCATCTGCTTGTTGACGTTGCTCGCCGCTGCCTCGCCACTGCCATCGTATTGCTGAACCAGGTTCTTGATCCCGTTGTCGGCGTCCTCGCCGTGGAACACGCTTGACGCCTGCTCGATCGTACGCAGCACGCGGACGGCTTCTTCGATGTTCCCCGAGGTCGCGAGCCACTTGGGCGACTCCGGAACGTAGAAGTAGATCAGCGGCAAGTAGAGGAACGCAGCGCCGCTGAAACCAGCGATTGCGCGCCAGCCGAAGCCCGTCTCTCGACACAGGACCATCGCGAGGATCGCGCCGAGCGGCCAGAACGCGTCCAGGTACACGAGCGCGCGTCCGCGGATGTTGGACGGCGAGAGCTCCATGATGAGCGTGCAGATGACCGGCTGGAGACCGCCGAGGCCGAGCCCGACGACGAACCGCAGCAGCGAGAGCACGACGTTGCTGGGACTCGCGGCGCACAGCGCACCCGCCGCGCTTGTGAGCGTGTACGCGACCAGCAGCGAGAACTTGCGGCCGCGGGTATCCGCGAGGTACCCGAACACGAACGAGCCGACGAACGCGCCGAGCATCGAGGACCCGATCATCGTGAACGCGATCTCCGTGCTGTCCAACTTGAACTCGCCGATCAGCGCGACGATCATGAACATGTACGACATGGTGTGCGCGGCACCCATGGCCCAGGCACCACCGGCGATCAGGTGCACGCGCACGAACCACCAGGAGACTCCGAAGAAGCCCGAGTGGAGGTTGCCGAGCGCATCGAGGCGTCTGGTGACGAGCTGGCCGGCAGCGTAGCCCTGGCGAGTAGTCCCTGACATGGCAGGCTGTTTCTGTGTGTCTACTGGGTTCCTGCTTGCTGGTTTGCTTGCTTGCTGACGGCGGATCAAATCGAGAACTGAACGGGTACTCGAGTGTAAAAGCGGAAATGCGTCTCATCTTCCGTTCTCAGAGGCCAGTTCGGCGGCAAATCCATGTAAACGATCTTTTTTGTCAGGATCATCTATAGTTCTGCGCTTTGCAGCCTTCTTTGGTGGTGGCCTCTGTCCCTTTCTCTGACTGACTGACTGACCCTGGGAGCCTCGCAAAAGAACGGTCACGTCGGAAAGTTGGTCCACGCGTGATCCCTGCAATAATGATCCGGCAGTTTACCTCGTGGGAACGATAAATCCCTATTAGAATCTCAATTGACGCATGCGCGTGCGTACAGCGTTGGAAGCCAACGGAATCTGATTCTTATGTGAGGGCACATCGTACAAATCGCTCTCGGGGATCGACTTCAAGATCCCTCCTCCCTTCCCAAATTCACCGGAATTCTCAGAAAGTAGATATGCTGGGATTCACTGATGGGAAGTGCCAGGATGATTTTGATACTTCTTGTATTTAACCTGGGCTTCTTTACTTGCATGAAAGAGTATCTGAGCGATTGAGGGTGATTACTGGAGCTACGTCAAATGTCCACAATCGTACTACCAGGAATAGTGAATGGCAAATCGCAAAGCGCGATGATTGACCAGAACTGAAGCCCCTCCGCCCACACGTTTCGTTTCCACGCTACGCATCATGCTCCTGCGATGGGGAAATGCAGCATTCCCCATCGTAGAGACTCTTGCGGGAGGCGCTTCGCAGCGTGGAAACGAAACGTGATTCATCTGATGAGATCGCGCCACATGGCCATTTTTCATTTCTCTGGTCATGTGGTACGCCTCTGGTAACGTAGTGGCATCGGAAGAGCGGCGACGGGATATATATATCCGTTGTATATGCAAACACTCATCGTACACTATGACATGTAGTCTCGCCGAAGCCTCTAGTGCAGTTCCGACAGCACCAGACCATCTGCGTTGGGGGTATTGAAGTTTCATCATCAGTGTTGCCCAAGAAGATGTCCACTTGTGCAGGCTGGTAGCCGTCCACTTGGGAAGATCGACATGTACATAGCTCGACGGCTAACAACAATGCCGCTGCAAAAGACGACTGTACTCCCCACACGGGAACACCAGGAACGCCAATTGATCATGCTTCCAATCAAGCGAAGCCCTCATCTCTCATTGAGAAATCAACGGGAAATACAACTGTAACTCACGCCACACGGGTGGAACACGAACTGGTTTTGACGCCTACGCTCAGATTAATCCCCTTACGATCATTTTGTTTCGCGCAATCATCTACGCTATTCATCGGTGGGTATGCACCTTGATGTTTGTATCCCAGCGACAGTATCCCAACTGCAGTACCCTGAGGGGTGGCCCTCAAGTCCTCAGGGTACTTACCAGGTGACTCCTTAGGGACCTTACCCGAAGGAAGATCACTTGTATTGTTTGACAGACGCGCGACACGGTGGTGGAGAGTGGGCTGAGCTCACTTTACTTTCATCAGCATAACCGAATCACAGCCTCGCGGGGTCTGACAATCCTCGTTCTTAGTCAGCGTCCTTACTGATGACAAACGCAAAAGGGACGAAAGTTGGAGACTGTGTCGCGCAAGTTCGCCAGCAAGATTCGACTGACGAAAGTGGCGAGGATTGCAGTGAACATCCAACTGACTGTGCTACTCATCCACCGCTGGTCGAGGTGAACGCATCTTGATGCAAGTGTGAAGGAGCTTCCTTTCGGTTTCGGAGTGTTGAAATACCCCGCGGCTTTGCAAGATACTATAGAGAAACCTCTTCAGAAGCATCAATGCACGCGCTCCTATGCCGTTGCTCGTGGTGCACATGCATTACTACATGCAGTAAGTACTCTTGGGTATTGTACCTAAGCAGGGGTTCAGCGTTGATTTTCGAAAATGAACCACTAATCATTACTCATGAGCCTCGGTGAGGGATCATTTATCGATAGCTTGGAAAGCAATGGCAACCGGGATCTCGACTCACAGAACAGCATTCATCATCCCTGCTGCAACGCGATCGTTATCGACATTCGATCGAGAGGTGTATGCTTGAGTAAACGAGGAAACTAATCGATTTGTTTCAGAGAGGACTTTAATTAACGTCACAGTAGTTCACGTTTTCTTGTTGATGTGGGTAGTCACAGTCGACATTGTGTCTGGAGCCTGGAAATACGTACTGAAGGTAGTGTATTCGTTTACTGCTCTGTCTTCAAAGCATATCGACGACAGAAGCCTGATCCACCCGCCCAACCCTGGGGATTTCCAGTGATCACAGAGTGTGCAAACCAATTACATCCAACAGAGAAGAAATGAACTACTCTACTCACGAGCTGGTTGCTGCACGAATACCGGCTTCTGGGAGCACCGGACGAGTTGGCGCGCGTACATATCAGCGTATTCCAACGTTTCATCAGCATCATTCCGTAGCTTTGAAGTCCCGAGATCGAACGTCAGAGCTGGATTGATCGGCTCGTAGTCCACTGTACACGACGACGGGTTAATGAACGCCGTCGTGCCGTTCGACGTGGTCCCATAACCCTCGTGGATGTGGCCAAACGCGTGCACCTGGGGCTTGACGCGCTCCACGACTTCACGCACGAGTTCTTCGCATCCTTGGTTCCCGCGAGGCACCTCGTCGAGTATACCGAACGGAGGTCCGTGCGTGATCAACACGTCCGTGTCGCTTGGGATCAGCTTCCACTTCCTCAAGAGCTCCTCGCCCCGCGGTAAGTTGAACCCCCACGTGCTGAACGCGGGCTGCCATGGAGATCTATAATTTATAATTTGTAACATTGTGGCAGAGCTGTCAGTCACCAATCAATGAAGGTTTTGAACCACAGTCTTCTCGTATAAGGCACTCAGTCTCACCCGTAGAACTTGAAGCCTTCGATCATCACCGCCTGGTCCTCCAGGTACAGCGCGTTCGTGAGCAGCCCTCGAACTTCATCCGGATCTACGAACGCGTCGCCATTACAATGCGATATGTTACTTTCAAGCAATTAGAGCGACCCGACCGATTTGATCACTGCTAGGAACGCACCATACTGCTGCGGGTGGCGGAATCGCTTCCAGAACAGCGGATAGAACTCGCGGTCGAACGTCGTGTCGTGGTTGCCGGCGATCACGACCTTGTACCTGTGCGGCAGTGTGCCCAGGAACGCATTGAACGCGATGACCTTCAGAGTATGCACATAACAGAGTATGTGCACGAAAAAGCTTAGTACCATAGGCACACTTAATGCCATGATAGTACTGTATGTGCAGCTGCTAGCTGCAAGGCTACTCCTACCTCATCGCGGTCGCCTGTTTTCGTGAAGTCGCCTGCGTGCACGAGCACGTCGCCGTCGGGGATCGGCGAGCGCGCGTGGAGCTGGTCGAGCAGCGAGTGCGTGTCGGAGATGCACACGATGCGCATGATCGATCAATGGCAGCAGCAGATAAAGAGAAGAGAAGAAGAGCGGGTAGCAGTGAGATTGGATTGTGGGCGATTGCGTCGTTCTGGCGGATACTTGGAATGACAGACAGATCTGTGAGTGTTTTAGGGCTTAGCAAATGGGTTGAAAGTGAAAAGCGTACGTTGCACAAGCGATCCTGATCCCAATATCGCACTTTCTAATGCTTCAATACAATTTGAGTATGTACAATTCGAAAGTTCGGATAGGTTACCCAACCGAAATGGTGTTTCGCCTTCAGCAACAACACAGCAACTGGACACGGCGCAATAGAAAGTCGCTCCAATCGAACATAATTACAGACAGACATGTTAGATTCCAGCCACATTTCACTCACAGGCACTCGCCCATGTTGCGATAGCCTCACCTACAGTGCAGAGACGACTCTTGTGGGCACCCTCTCATGCCATGGATACTCCCTTCTTCACAGCTGGTGGTAGTCCACACAGCGATGATGTTTCTTGCGGAAGTTTCGGTAGATGCGCTCCACGACTTGTATCAACGGGTCGACTCGCACTGAGGTATTCCGCCGTCTCTGTATGATCTGCCTGTGACGCTATAGTATAACACGGGCCTGAGACTCGAACGAAGCAAAGCAGATCGTTGAGAGCACGCTCCAGTAGTAGTCGCTAACTGCCTTGTTAGCAAAAAATAGTGGCGCATATTGGCCCGAAGAGTACACTGCGGAAGGCTGTGTCTGAGTGAGGCGCTCCGTTGCGGGTGATCAAACACAACATGAGGCTGCTAAAGCGGGTAAGCTACGTTTTTCGGACTGACGGCAACTTGGAGCAATCTTGCTGAACGCACCAGCATAACTCCCACAAGCTTCACCGCCAAGCCATAATTCTATTGCGTGTGGTACGGGGCTCATCAAGCATTTAACATGCTAGGTGCGTGTCCACTACCCTGAAAGCGCGTGATCCCAGCGTGACAGCCACAGCTATCGACCGAGCGAGCGCAACACATCCACAAAGTCCCTCGAAAGCGATTGCGTACGCGAGCGCCACCCACGATTGCAAGAGTGGGTTTGTTTAGAACAGACACGTAGCCATCTCCAGCTTCGTCTCCCGTGCGTTGTCGACCGAACTGTCAGAACGACCACAAGTCTACAGGACACGAGCGAGAAATCAGCTCTCGCCACAAGCTTGATTGGCACTGGCGAAATGTAGCCAATCTTTCAAATGAGCTGCTCGCACTAAGTACGAATCAAGCGAAGCCATGTTTGGCTCCGAGCTGTACACCTGTGTCTTTCCACCCGAACTGTACACCTGTCAAACGCAGCCATCCACACTTTGCGATGTGGTCATCGTTCAGAGGACAACTGTACACGTCATTCCACAAAAGGTGTTGATATCTTTTGGCCCTCCTCGTTCGTTCGTTCATGAGCTCACCAATGCGCTCCTTGTTCAAACAAGATCTCTGTTCTCACGTGGTGCATATCAGCGCAGATGATCTTTCCATGCCGTCGCTTCGTATCAGCACAAAGGTCATAGGAAACAACTAAGAATGCTCGCTGACACCACAGCACACCACGGCCACCCACGAATGGGTGTGGCTTCGCTCACGTCGGAGCACATCGTTCGAGAAGCTCTTCCTTCTTCACGCAATCGCTGATAAAAGAGTCATTTGTGCGTCAGTATCCACGCTTTCGGTTGACTTACAACGGCTGGCAAACTGTGGGTGCATTCTGAGCCAGCTGGGAAGGTGGGTGAACGAATAATCAGAGGTCACTTGACAAGGATCGCACTGGTCGAAGCAGCAGTTGTAGGCTTTCTCTCCAAAGATCGCGATGACCAAGGAGCAGCTCTGAGATGGACGCCTCGCATTCTCGCCAGTGCCGCATTTCAGGTTTCATTGTCCAGCTCCACCCATTAGCTCAAATTGAATGATGGTGCGGTTCAACGCACACTTCTAGTGACTCCGGTGACGACAGCTATGCAAATCGCTGCAAGGCACATCCAGACGAGAAGCGCGTGCCTCTGAGCAGTATCCTCCAGTCGTTGTCTCAACCAACATGCAATGTAGTGAATGCTGTCACGGGGTGCGGTTCAGCATGAAACAAACACAAACACCTACTCGTACCCAATACAAGCACCACGCGCACATCCTTTTTGGCTCGCGTTGATACCTCGAAAATGGCCAGTTGTGGCCAATATGATCGCGTGCCCGCCAGCTTCGAGTGGCTTCAGTTATCAACACGCGCGCGAATGCACAACGCGCATTGGTCGCCAATGCGATCCCCCAGCCAACCCCGTTGGGCACAGTACAGTGACAGCTTCTTGAGCATAATAAAACGTGAGCCAGTTGCTCAGAAGGCAATCACAAAGGGCCGGAAATGAAGGTCCTTTCCAGTCAAGAGAGCGGCAGACAAGGCAGCCGCGCCGAACAAACGAAAATGGAGATGTACTGATTTCTGTTTTTCTGGTTGGACGGAATCGGCTCGGATCTGATCTGAAATGTGCGGTCTCCAAGCGAAGTGGCCGTACAGTAAACCCTACAAGTACTCCCCATGCGGTGAAAGGAGGTCAAAATATCAGTGCTGATCAGGACTTGATTTTGGCCGACATGCTTCTTCATCGGGTTCTCATGACCTCGCGCGTACGAGGCCACAACGCTCGTCAAAGAGAGAGGAGAATAAGAAAGAAGAAGGGAGAGCCAGCCACAATTTCATTCGCATTGACCTCCGACCGCACTCAGCCACTACGGGGAACGAACCTGGCTGTTCTGCAGAAAATCAACCAAAGAGAACAATGAAAAACAAACATAACAGACTCACTCAATGACGCTTTGAAACACACTTACCAGGCAGTGGTGTTTGTGTCTATCCTTCGCTCAGAAAGATAACCACGCAAGTTGAATTTGAGGACTTTAAAGCACCCCGTAGCCACAACTCTGAAAACGTGCCTTCCTTCACAGTTTTAAACAGTAAACACCACGAACATCCAGCGTTAGATCGTTTAGGCTAGAGGGTAGACAGTGTAGTCGACGGCGGCGGTAACGCCTCGCTTATTCGATTCGATTTCATGCCTGGCTTTGCTTTCGTAGTGCTTCGAATATTGCTTGGGAACTGTGAAATCAAAGCTGCCTTCTTTCCAGGACAAGAGGAAGAGCAGGAGACAGTCAGTTCAATGAAGACAAAGGAGTTGGAAAAAGAAGCTCCAATGTCTGCCTTGATTGTGTGTACAGTGCCAACACTTTTGTGGCGATGGCGGTTGATGAGCTCATCAACCCATCAACACATTAACTCAGCTCAGTACATTATTCCCCACATCACTGACTCAACGACTCAGTGTGCTTTTCTGACCATTTTCTGGTCGCGCATCCAAATGCAACTACTGAAACAAGACATCTTATCCCACTCAGATGGGTGCCTCAGCACACGAGCTCCAGAGCTCCTCGCGAGCCTGAAGAGCTCCGTTGTTCTCAAGAGCTCTTCTCTCTGTTTGTTTGTTTGGCCATTTCCGAATTGGCAGTCCCACGCGCAAGCAAAGCGGTTCTCAGCACAGCACGTCACCCTGGCGCATGCACCAGCAGCAGTGGCCCCGCTAGTCAGCCAGCCAGCTACTCTCCCCAAATTCCCAGGTCCACTTTGCACGCAGTCTCGCATTCACTCAGTCAGAGTCACTCGGGGCTTGTCAAACGCGCTCTATCACCACAGTCCGAGTCCCATTTTGCAGAATCCGCAGTCAGTCAATATGACTGGCAGCGACATGTTCCCGGCGCTCAAGCCGACGCTCGAGGAGCAGAAGTCGTACCAGAAGATCGCGCAGCAGCTCCTGGACTCCACCGTGCAGCACTACCAGGTCTTCAACTTCCACCACCACCGCGAGATGAACCGCAAGCGCTGGAAACCAGTCAAGTCCCGCGAGTACATCACGGTCTACAAAGAGCGTGATCCGCAGCCCGCAGCGCACTGTGACGTCGGCGACGACTGGAAAGACCCCAAGCTGCTTGTCGCGACCGGTGCGATCGTGGGCAAGCTGGACGACGTCATGTACGGCGTCGTGACGCCGGACGCCGCGTCCATGCTGCTCAAGGCGTCGATCACGAAGAACCGTCTGATCGGCGGCGCGGTGCTCAACCAGATCCAGGGCCCGACGGTCCACGAGCCGTACCGGTTCCTGGGCATCAAGTGGTTCGTGATGGCGCCTCCGACGACGCTCAACGGCATGATCTGGTCCCGCGACCTCGTGTTCGTCGAAGCCACGGGCATCAAGACGCTTCCCAACGGCGAGCGCATCGGCTACCAGCTCATGCAGTCGGTGGACATCCCGGGCTACGGCAACCTGGAGAACCACTCGATCATGCGCGGCCGCATCTCGTCCTGTTCCATCTTCAAGCAGCTCGCGAACGGCACCGTCGACGTGTACGTGCGAGGGTACGTCGAGGCGTTTGGCAAAGTGATGGACACGGTGGCGCTCAAGACCGCAGCAAGCGGGTTCCTCAGTTCCTGGAACGCCGTCGGCTGCGCGCAGTACAAGAAGCTCATGTGGTGCGTGCAGCACCGCCGGGGCCGCTCCAACTCCAGCAACATCGCCACACACAACCACCGGTCGTGCGCGGACTGCAACAAGCGCTTCGGCAAGTTCAGCAGCGCCGGCATGTGCATCCTCTGCAAACAGTGGATGTGCTCTCGCTGCCGAGTCGTCTCGAAGCTCCGGGACGTGGACGCGGAGCTGAGCATCGAGGAGAAGGACGCGATCATCTGTAATACCTGTGTCGCGCGCGTGGATGACCAGAACACTTCTGAGATCGCCCAGCAAGAGGTGTTCTCCGGCCGCTTCACGCCCAAGCGCTCCAAGCCCATCATCAAGCTCTGGTCCTTCCATCGCAAGAGCGACTCGTCGAAGAACAGAGAGAGCTCGATGAGTCTCGTGCCGATCCACGGCCAAGATGACGAGGATGAGGACGATCGTGAACTCTATGATTCGAGCAAGAGCAAGAGCAGCGATCAGCGCCAGCGCGCCAAGTCGGACGGCGTCAAACTCTTCGATCCGACGCAGCTGTACGCTGAGAGCAAGTCGCGCGTGCACTCGTCCGACTCGGAGGATCAGGGTCACCAGGACAAGGCGTCACCCGAGAGAGTGACGCCCGTCCGACTCTACGACTACTACACTGAGGGCGACAAGGAGGAGCTCACGGCGCCAGAGAGCTGCTACCCGTTGACCCCCGAGCAGGACGGCTACACAATGGACGCCTACCACCACCAGTACCAGAGCCAGCGTCACCAGAGCAAGCGGTCGAGTGCCGAAGACGAAGGCGTTGACACGCAAGAGAGGCTCTGGCGGCAGATGCTCGACCTCCAGGCCGCGACGGAGCAGATCTACCAGATGACCATGCAGACCACGGACGCGCACATGCAGCATCGCTTCGGGGCACCATCAGTTACTCCTTGATTTGTGTGTACGCGTTGAAACAATATATTATAAAACAGTGGGTGTGGATGTGAGTGAGTGAGTGCGAAGGCGAATAAATAACTGGTTATCAATCCTTAAGTTCCTCCTGAAGGTATCGAGCTCCCCACTCCTTGGTATGGGAAAGTCAACAAATCAGCTCGAACGCGTGGCGGAGCTGCTGTGTAAATCAGCTCTTCCAAATCTCCATTTTCTGGGGACAGCGAGCTTTCGTTCTGGCTGTCTCTCTCCTCCCGATTCTTTCTATAGTTCTGTGGGGATGGCGAGGTTCACGACAGTCTTCATCTGCGACTATCTATCTAGCTCAGGGAACTTGAGGAAATCTGAAGAGCTCCTGGTTGCAAGGCGTGGGCTTTTTTGGATGATAGTCTTCCTTTCGAAACTCTAAATGGAAATGCTTTCGTTCTATTGAAACGTACTCGAATATAAACTCTAGAACCACGACGATAGTCGCTTCGTGCCCAGGTTTTTCTGACGCTCTGTCTCGCTGGGCTCCTCCTGCTTTGCCGCTGCATCCTCACTCGATTCGCCAACTGCTGGCGTAACAGCAACAGCTGGTGGTTCTGGTGCGACGACTGAAGGAGTAGCTCCAGGGTGGACGTGTCCTGGGACTTTGTACTTGCAGAGGACGCATTCGACCACCAGAGCTGCTGGTGGTGGTGGCGGAGGCGTCTCAACCACTGGAGCTTCGACAGGCGCAGCTGGCACTTCAGCAGGCTCCTCCTCCTCTTGCGGTGCTGGCCGCTCCTGCTGCTTCTCGTCGGGCTCTTCGGGCATCGACGCTAATCTCGCGCGGCCCTCTCTTCGCTGCAGCGTCTTGTTGCGTCGCACTCGCCCCGTTCCTGGGTTCTTCGCCGATCCATTTTCGGTCGAAATCGTCGACGCCGAGGACTCGAGCTCCTGGATCTCCGCGCCAGTGAGCTCCTTGCTCTCCGCCACGTCGTTCAGAACCGCCATCGTCACGCGGCGCATGATCGTCGACTGCCTTCGACGCTCCGCCCTCGTAGTCGCCGATCCATTTGCTAATCCTGATGCTGACGACGCCGAGTCGTGGCCATTGGTCTGCTCATCTGCTTCCTTCTCAGCCTGGCTCACTGCATCACCACCATTGATAGCACCATTCATCTTGGACCCTGAAGCATTCGCCAGTCCATTGCCACTGAATCCGTTGTGGAAGAGATACCGCAGCGCGCGCGTCTGCTCGCCGACCACGGGCCGAACTTTCAGCGTGCTCTCGAGAAGCAGCGCTGAGGTCGTGCCATCGACTCGGAACTCGCGAAGCGAGAGCCTTTTTCGCGCACCATTCTTAGTCTCTTCTCCAGGTTTCTTAAACAGCGGCTTTGAGACGAACGGCACTTTCTGAGAGCACACCCGGAGCTGCTCGTGGAGCATGAGCGCGTACTCGGTCGCCTTCGAGGTCTCTGGTATTCCGTCGCTACAGCTCCTACCTGCCTTGGAGACCATGAGGTCGAACACGAACGCCGGGTTGATCGCCTCGTAATCGTGCGTGCAGGACGATGCGTTCATGTAGATGGTCGTGCCGTCCGAGCTCTTCCCATAGCCCTCGTGCACGTGGCCAAAGACGTGGAACTGCGGCTGGATGCGCTCCGTCACCTGCTTCGTGAGCTCCTCGCAGCCGACGTTCATGTAGCCGACGCGGTCGCCGCGGCCGAACGGCGGCGTGTGCGTGATCAGCACGTCCGTGTCGCTCGGGATGAGCTGCCACTTCTCCAACAGCTTCTCGCCGCGCGGCAGGTTGAACGCCCAGTTGCAGAACTCCGGTTGCCACGGCGTGCTACGGTGGGTGAAGTGAATCATGATACCAAGCACAGAATCAGTCTGAGTATCATGATACTTAAGTGGCAAGAGATATTGGGCTCATACCCATAGAACTTGAAGCCTTCGATGAGCACCGCCTGGTCTTCGAGGTAGAGGCCGTTCGTGAGCAACGCGCGCACCTCGTCCGGGTCTGTGAGGTGTATCAGCACGCAACGTATTAGTACCAAGAACGGTTCACATGCTTATCTGCAGTGGCAAAGCGCATATTGGTACCGTATTGCTGGCGGTGGCCGTACTGCTGCCAGTTGAACGGGTAGAACTGGCGGTCGAAGGTCGACTCGTGGTTGCCCGCGACCACGAGCTTGTACTTGTGCGGCAGCTTGCCCAGGAACTCATTGAACGCGAGCACCTGCAGTGCAAACAAAACACCATGCGACGCATTAGCATTGCTCTCCATGGGCTCACAAGGCGATTGAGTGAGTTGTATTAAGACAACGCACGCACCTCGTCGCGGTCGCCCGTGTCCGTGAAGTCGCCGGCGTGCACGAGCACGTCGCCGTCGGGGATGCGCTGCGCGGCCTGCAGCGCGTCGTGCAGCCCGTGCGTGTCGGAGATGCACACCACGCGCATCGCTGCCCTTCGCTCTTGCTCTCAACGCGTGACGCAGCACCGGAAGAAGTCGCTGCTCCTGGTTGCGGTCGCTGCTTTTAGGCTCGCGGCACGCACGGACGGAGGAAGGAAGGGAAGGCGCTCGCGCGATGACCAGCGACTTGATGGACGATGCTGGTGCTTGAGCGACAGGAATATGCGCTCGCTTTTTCAAATGTAACCGGTTCGTTCTGTAACCATGTAGCCCTTCCCTGTTAGTAGAAATATGGAAAGCGCATCCTGCGTGCTTTCCAATCGTACTTTATACCGAATCCATGACTTCGTACTTTATCGAGACCCACTTCCTGCCATCAGTTTTCGACTTCTCTGACACTTTTTGCGATCGCCAATTTCGACAGAAGCAAAAGCGATGGCGACTCCACCTGAAGCAGAAGCAGATGCAGCAGCAGTGCTGGTGCCCTCCAACACACCCAAAGAGCCCACCCAGCCCATTTCTATCCTCTTCAAACGTGGGAACCAAACACCAACGGCACACTCGACACCCTAGTCTATCCAAATGCGCACACTTGGTCCTCCGTGCCTTTGGCGTCCTGACAGAGTTGCTCGGAGATTGATGGGCAATGATCGCAATACCGACAACCTATTTCCAGTGCGGGTGTTCTGTCACTTTCTGGATCAATCAGTATTGATAGTGAAGGCGTGTGCCATTATGACCAGTTACAGTGTGAGCCAATTGTCGAATATGCAGCCACTGTACAGAACTGCACGCACTCGTGTGCTTCAGGGTTGGCTGTAGCCTCGCATTGGTGACCAATGCGCGTTGTGCATTCGCGCGCGTGTTGATAACTGAAGCCACTCGAAGCTGGCGGGCACGCGATCATATTGGCCACAACTGACCATGTTCGAGGTATCAACGCGAGCCAAAAAGGATGTGCGCGTGGTGCTTGTAGTGGGTACGAGTAGGTGTTTGTGTTTGTTTCATGCTGAACCGCACCCCGTGACAGCATTCACTACATTGCATGTTGGTTGAGCCAACGACTGGAGGATACTGCTCAGAGGCACGCGCTTCTCGTCTGGATGCGCCTTGCAGCGATTTGCATAGCTATCGTCCCAGCTTCAAGAAGCTGCCTGGCCACTTCAGAGTGCTCTTTTGACGACGCGGTCGCTAAAGCCGTGCGTCCGTCTTTCCCAACGACGTCTACTTGTGCACCGGCATCTAGCAGCAACTTCACGACTGCAATGGCGCCACGCTCGCAACCGACGAGTAGTGGTGTCTTGCATTTAGTATCGACCAGCTCCAGGTCGACATTCAGCGCGAGCAGTACTTGGCCAACACTTGCACGACTGTGAACAACAGTGACGTGCAACGGAGTCTCTCCATCAATGGTCTGCGCATCACGATTCGCTCCACCCGTGACCAGAGCCTCAACTACGCTCGCGTAACCGTTTTGAGCAGCGATGAGCAACGGCGTAAACGCGTCTGGCGTGGGTCGCTCGAACGAGGCACCAGCACCAAGCAGCGCGTTGGTGATGTTGACGTGTCCTCGGTGCGCAGCGAAGTACAGCGCCGTCCCATTCGCGACTGCATCGTTGTCAAGCAGCAGTTTCACCACTTCAGTGTCCCCCAAGACACATGCACCATAGAGCGGTAATATCCCGCCTCTACCACCACCGATACTAGTATTCGCATTGGTACCGGCAAACAGCAGCAGCTTGACGGTCTCAGTGGATCCGTTCAATGTAGCGACTTTCAAAGGTGACTCGCCGTCTTTGTTCATCGCGTTTGGGTTTGCGCAGCCGACCATCAGCGACACATCAACCACTCCCACGTTGCATTTCTTCACAGCAGCGAACAGTACATCCTCGCCGTTGAATGCTAATAGCGCCAGGTCCGGGTTCGCACCCTTTGCAAGCACCAACTCGATGATGTCAACGTGGTTCAGCTGCGCTGCGATGTACAGCGGCGTCTCTCCGTCCCCACCAGCTATGATATCATCTGGGTGGCCACTCCGCGCGAGCAGCGCCTTCATAAAGTCCACACGTCCATCGCGGGCAGCTTGAAGCAGTTGAGCTACCTCAGAAAAGCTTCAGACGCTCGCCTCCAGCTTGTCGAGGTCTCTCATTCTCGCATTCGCGAGTAATCTCACCGGGTCTTTGATCGGTCGATTCAAGCACAGGTACTCCACCACGTCGTGGTGACCTCGATTTGAGGCTTCGATCAGAGTCCCGTTGGAGCATCCTTCCGTGCGATTCTCAAGGAGAAACTTCACGACGGCGAGATGACCGGACCTCGCAGCGCGGTGCATCGTTCGTGTCGAAAACCCCGTGGCGCGTTGCTCGTGCAGAAACTTGATACACTCCAGGTGGCCGTACTCAGCCCCGATTGGCACGGCACCGATTGTAAACTCTCTCGTGCGATGCTCGTACAGATAGCGCAGCACATCGAGATGACCTTGGTTTAATGCGAACGTCATCGCGGTATACGTGCCCAAGTCTGGCGGCCGGCTCACGTGGAGATACTTGACAACATCGAGTTGGCCACTGCCAGCGGCGATCTTCATCGCCATTGCCGAGCTCCATTCCGCTCGGTTCGCTTGCAGGAACTGTGCAACGTCCAGCCTTCCTGAATACACAGCTGCGTGGAGCAGGTGGGTCGTAAACGGGAGCTGGCGGGCGTGCATCCACCGGATACTCTCCAGAGAACTCGCGAGTCCGATTCGTTCACACTGGTTGACGCTAATGCGACGACGACGCGCTTCCGTGAACGTGTCGTAGATCCACTCGAGTAATTCAACGTTGTTGACTGGTTCGATGGTCAGCGCGTACCCGATGACGCCGTCGAGCTGGACGTGCGGACTTGAAGCGTACGAGTCGACTGTTGACAGCGCGTGGAGCGCGACCAGCACGCGTTGATTTTGTTTGCGGACAGCATCGCGCCAGAGCAACGGGGATTCTCCCGTGTTCTCTGGCGTCTCTGCGTCAAGCGCCTCTTGAACTCGAGCACAAAGTAGGGCACGCCAGGGATGAAATCGACGACGTTCATGAAGAGCGAACTGCTCGTGAGCACTTGGAGTGACGAGGCATGCGCCATGGTGGTTCAGCGCAACGGGTGAATCACTATCAATGCCTGTGTGAGCGAGCTTCTTGCTTGAGGTGCGATCCCGAACTCAAATGAGGAAGTGCTTCGTACCCACTTCGACCACCAGTAGAAGTTCTAGGGCCACGAGAATGGTGTTCGTCACACTAACTTCCTGTCAAGAACTCCCAAGGCTCAAACACAAGTCATCGTATCCTATTTTCTAAGGCTAAACGTCCAGGATACGGTCTCAGAGCAGCAAAGTTGCCTTTCGGGTTGCCAGCAGCATACCCCTCAGAGGTTCGTTCCATCACGCTCCTGTTGAAAGACCTCACTACAGTACTCCTGCAGCATCCGAGCTTGGGCGTTCTCGCTGAGAATCGGAGTTGGAAAGAATAATGAGCCCAGCACACTCGCTCCTGCAATGTAGCGCCAGCACATGAACCGTGCAGAACCGCATGAGCTCACGCAACTCGCGCGCCGGTGGGCTGGATGAAGTCATCGAGTGAAGTGGAGGTTATCCTGGATTTACGGATACACAATGCGAAGGTTATGCTACAATTCCGGATAAAAGTCAAGTCTGTCCGTAAGCTAACCTTTTGTTGATCCAATGTTCAAGGGATATACACCTGAGACGAGTCCATTTTACGGGAATAACCCGGAATCTTTTGCTGTAGACTGTCTTTTCGTCACGACTATACGTTTCTTATACAGTAAGTGTGCATGATGGACCAAATAAACCCGCACCTCCTGAGTTTTTGTCCCATTCATTCTCATTCACAAACACACACACCATTTGGATTGTTGAAGCGAAATAGCAGAACGGAATGGGGAACCAGCAGTCGGCGCGCTTCGCGGCTCGCGACGGAAGCTACGAGTATGACACTAGCGACTACGTGCGCTCATCGTATAGCGGAGACGCAGACGCGTCGATTCCGGTTCTACTGGCCCCTTTATCCCCAGCAGAAGCCGAGGTATCGAGCGCCAAAGAGCCACCGCAACCGCCCAACAGCAACAACGAGAGCACGACAGCGACGGCAGTGAGCAGCAATGCACGCCCACAGAAGCTCACGGTCGAGACGTGGCACGAGCCTGCAGACAGCCACAGCAGCAGCGCAGTGAATCACATACAGCCCGTGCATCCCGAGGCGCCCGTGGCGATGCCCGTGCGGCCCAACCGACGGGTGGAAGACGTGTACGACGTGCAAGCCCAGAACATCGGCAGGTATGTGTGTGTATAAGCTTGCATTGGGATTATGACTATGACGCATTAACTATAATGAGCGCTCATCTACTGCTTGCTATAGAGGTCACTATGCGGTCGTGTGCCGCGGCAAGTGCAAGCGCACGGGTCGCGCAGTCGCGATCAAGAAGATCAAGCGCTTCCTCACGGACGAGAAGCGGCTGCGCGCCGAGATCAGCGTGCTGCAGCGCGTGAAGCAGCACCCGAACATCGTGGAGCTCATCGACGTGTTCGAGACCGCGCGCGAGGTGCAGCTTGTGCTGGAGCTCTGCACGGGCGGGGAGCTCTTTGAGCGGCTGGCGGACAAAGGACCGTACTCGGAGGCCGATTGCGTACGCCACGTGCACGATATGGCGCACGCCGTGCACTACCTACACAGGTAAGTGGGTCATTACTGCTGCTGGCTGACTGACTGGCTGGGTATATTTATGATGCTGACTGTTCGCGTGTCACTATGCGACCGCTTATGTTAGCAATGGCATCGTGCACCGCGATCTCAAGCCTGAGAACATCTTGCTGTCGACACCGAATGACGACGACGCGGTGGTGAAAGTCGCGGACTTTGGGCTCGCGAAGATCTTCACGGGCACGAACATGAAGACCAAGTGCGGCACGTGGGGGTACTCGGCACCCGAGATGATCAGCGGCTCGGGCATCGTGTTCGGCTACGACTTCAAGGTCGACTCGTGGAGTCTCGGCACGATCCTCTACATTCTGTACGTGGTCTATCGCCTGTTGATTGACTGGTAGTCAGTAGTATTTGTGTGAGTAGCTCATTGACTGTCCGTGTACCCGTAGGCTATGTGGCTACCACCCGTTTGATCCGGACGGCGAGAGCTCGGACAACGACATGATCGCGAACATCAAGGCGTGCCGCTTTGACTTTGACGACGAGGCCTGGGAGAATATCAGCGAGGACGCGAAGGACCTGGTGCGCCACCTGCTCGTGCTCGATCCCGCTGACCGCTTCACGATGACGCAGGTGCTGGACCACCTGTGGATCACGGGCGTGACGGTCCCAGCCTCGGTACTGCCGCTGTCGCCCACGACCCACCGCGACCTGGCAAAGTTCCGCGAGAACAGCAAGTTCAAGGTACGCGTGTGTGAATATGGGGATATGTTGGCTTTGGCTTCTGGTACCCATTGGATGACTGCCACCTTCTAACACTGTTGTAATGTTGTTTCTTTAGCTGGATTTTGAATCGTTCGGGTACGATGCAATGGACGAGGACAGCAAAGTGGTGAGCACCTGAACGCAATGATGAGCAACGCGGAGTGTGGGAATCAACAAGCAAAACTAGACCAGCACATTGTACCTGAATGGAAACTGAAGAAGAGCACGCACATACACCATGTAAAAGATAAAGAGAGAAGAAGACAAAGCGAAATGTACACAATTACCTATTTAAACCCCACAGTACCGGTGTCTTGAGCATAATACTTGAGAATAGCGATATGGTTAAGATCCTAGATGTGCAGCAGCGAGTACTGCAGATGCACCTTGTGCTTTGCCTCAAACTGGTCGATCGCGTCGATCATGCCTTCTTCCAGGTCCGCCAGCACGTCAATCTACCAACACAGTCCATCAAGCACAATAGCGTCAGTTAAATAGTAAGACCAACGGCACCAAGGCAGCAACAGATTAACGTACCGCTTGACAGAGCTCTAGCGCCAGCGAGCCGCCGATCTTGGCGTGTTCGGGGGTGTCCTTCGTGTCGAGACATATGAGGTGCAGCGGCTTCCAGTCGCCGTTGCCCACGCGCAGCTGCAGATCTTCCAACACGATCTCGAAGATGCGGTCGTCGAAGCAGAGCACGACGTTGAGCTCGTGGAGCTCCTTGACGCTCAGGTCCTGCCACCGCTGCGGACACTCCTTGGTCAGGATGTCGCGCTCGAGCATCGAGAGCACGCCATTCCGCCGGAACCTGAGCCAATGTATGCACAATATTAACAGATGCCGCATAGCTGCAGGTAGATTTAGATGATAGCAATCACACTGGGAGGACTACGTACAGCTCGGCATTCTCGCTCTTGAGCTGGTCGTACATGACCCGGTAGGGCGTGAAGAACTCGTAGATGCGCGGGTCGTAGCGCGACGGACCCGGGAAGCGCACCTTGTTGCCGGCGCCGAAGGAGCAGACGCGCAGCCCCGCCGCGTGCAGGTGGTCGTGCGCCTCCGTGCTGCGGTTCACGTTGTTGGCGCAGAGCATCGCGAACATGGGGCGCGTTGTCGGCGTCGTGGAAGGTGGCGGCGCCATTGCTGTGCGATGGTTTGAGGTGACTTTGCACAACCACTTTGCCGCCAATATCCACCAAGTGGTTGTGCAAAGTGGTTGTGAGCGCCAATTTCGGACTTTACTGGAGTGTTGTGCCACATCACATTCAATCGACCGTATTTGTTTAAATTCATTTTTTATAAACTCTGTAAAACTCAGAAGGTATGTGCCCTTTCGGTATTTTTCAAAACAAGAAGACAAAAGTGGCAGGATTTGACCAAGGTGGCAGCTTTTGTGTCAGTGGGCAAATGAAAAATCCATTGCTTTCTTTATCCAAGTCAAAAAGATTTTTCTTTCGCTCTAAACACGGCGATTTTCATTTTTAGTGACAGCTGATTACGTTTTATCGTGATTAACGACAAAAGTTGTGTGGCTTACACCATCTCCGCGTTCGCCGTGTTCAAAAAGTTTGACGTGAACACACATGCACCAAAGCTGTCAAGAAAGGTTTCGTGTCCCCATTTTGCACGAGGACTTCCGTTTCTGTCGCAAACCACTCACTCACGCGATCCAGTCTGATGCTCGCTGCTTCGCGCCGCGCCGCCGCCCTCCCACTGCGTCACTCGCGTTCCCGCCTGACCCCAGCCACAGCAGCCACAGCAACCACAGCAGCACGAGCTACTGCAAGGTCTCCACAACCAGCGGCCTTCTTCTCCCTCTTGCACCAACAGTCTCGCCGCGCGTCCCCATTGCTCCTTGATACTATCGCCCACCATCGCACCATGTCGTCTTCGTCCTCCCTTGCGGACGAGTTTGAGAAGAAAGTGGCGCTCGGCAAGTCGCTGCCGCCGCTGAGCGACAACATGGCCAAGCTCGAGATGTACGCGCTCTTCAAGCAGTCGAACCTCGGCAAGAACACCACGTCCAAGCCCGGCATGCTCGACTTTGTGGTGCGTTTCGCTTATTATGTGCGTGAGCTGTGCGTATGACAGCGCAATTGAGGACTAACGTGAGTGCGCCTATGTGTGTGATTGACAACAGGGCAAGGCGAAGTGGGAGGCGTGGACGAAGCTCGGCGACATGTCCAAGGAAGAGGCCATGACCAAGTACATTGCGATCATCGACGACTTGGCCAAGAAGCACGGCGTCGGCGCTGAGGTGTCTGGCAGTGAAGCCGCTGCGCCTGTGAGCACGTCGGACGACCTCCTCGTCGAAGTCTCGTATGTGATGCAGCTTTCTTTCGTTTTGGTTTGCTTTGTATTTGGTAGAGTCCATCCACCGACTTACGATCCGTGTGTGCGCATGTTGCATTTTGCAGGGAGAGCGGTCTGCTGACGATCCAGTTCAACCGCCCGACGCGCTACAACGCGCTGAACCGCGAGATGTACGACGGCATCATCAAGGCGCTCGAGACGTCGAAGAGCCAGGACAACGTCAAGGCCGTGCTGCTCAAGTCCACTGGCGCCATGTTCTCGAGCGGCAACGACCTGTCGATGTTCACGAACAACCCGGACGGCATGTCGTTCGAGCAAATGGCGGACGCCGGCGCGCAGCTGCTGGAGAACTTTGTCGACGCGTTCCTCACGTACCCAAAGCCAATCGTCGCGTCGGTCCAGGGACCAGCGGTGGGCATCGCCGTGACGCTGCTGGCGCTCTGCGACCTCGTGTACGTCTCGGAGACCGTGACGCTGCACACGCCGTTCACGGCGCTGGGCCAGTCCCCGGAGGCGTGCTCGTCCGTGCTCTTCCCGAAGATCATGGGCAACGCGCAGGCGAACGCCATGCTGCTGCTCGGCGAGAAGCTCAACGCGAAGGACGCGGTGGCGTACGGGCTCGCGACCGGCTCGTTCGGCGTCGCGGACTTTGACAAGCAAGTGCAGGAGAAAGTCGAGTACGTTTGCGTTTCGTTTGCGTTTGTTGGATGTTGGTGTCCGCTCTGATCCTTCAGGTTTCTCCTTGTTGATATGGTGCTGACGGGCTGTTGTTGCTTGTGTTTTTCGTGGCAAACTGTAGCATTCTGCTGTCCCGCTACCCGATCTCGATGAAGCAGTCGAAAGCGCTGATCCGCTCGCCGGAGGTGATCAAGGAGCTGCAGGAGGTGAACCGCCGCGAGTGCCAGACGCTCAAGAAGATGTGGCTCGGCGCCGAGTGCATGGACGCGATCATGAAGTTCCAGGCGCGCAAGAAGTAAAGAACGACAACCACACAACGTACGTACGCGCACACGACACTCTATCAGCATGTCTGCAAGGCAAATAAAGATATGCATGCTTACTTGCCGCAAACTAAGTGTATGGGTATTGCGTTGCTATCTATCACACCACCAGACAGACAACTTGGTCAAAATTCTGAATTTGCAATGCGTCGCAATGGTGCTGGCTATCGCGGAAACAGTCGTGGGGAGGGGCATGTCATTGTCGTGACAGGAACTCTGTCACACTGCTCGACACGCGAACGTATTTGCACGTTACGATTCCTCGAAGCTCCTGGACAAGCTCTCTACGGCGCAAAGAGCCTGCGGGGCCGTTGGCCGCTGAGCTGGATCCGACGCGGAAAGTGAAAGCACCAGTGTCTCGATCTCTTGGTCCTCCCGCAGATCGGGCCAGTGCTTGCTGCTTTTGTTCAAGTGACCGACACTCCACATGTCCACGGCGGTCGTTTGCGCGCACTCTTCGTCGAAGATTTCAGGCGCATGCGACTCCGGACGGAGATTGTCTCCGCTGGGAAATTGTTGTGGACACTTTGCTGCGTCGCCAAAGTCAATCAGAAACCAGCGATTGCTGCTGCTCTTGCCTCTCGTCCGTACCACGTTCGGCCAGCGGATACCTCGATGCATCCAGCCTGCTTTATGGAGCGCCACCAGCGTTTCCAACACGCATATCAACGCTTGAAAGAGCTCTCCCGGTGAGTTCGGTTCTCTTCGATCTCCACGCGGTTCGAGCACAAGCCGAAGTGGACCGTCCTGGACCCAACTCTTGCGCACCAGGCGGTCGACATTTGGGACGCGATGCTCGCTCAGCATTTGGTAGACCTCTTCGAAATGGCTTTCGATCCTATCAAGGTTGGCACTCACGCCATCCGCTCGCGGTACAGTGACTCGCTAGACGCAGGAACTCTCGACTGAGCTGGAGCATCGCCAGCTGGAATCGCAGTCGATCCGCTTTCTCATCCATGACGTAGGCGCCGAGCTGCGTTGGAACTCCTCGAAGTCGCTTCTCGCCCGGCGATGAACCTGTCGTCTCCGATTGCTCGAGAACAAACAGGGGCAATTCCATTCCACACGCGGCAACCCCAAACACGTACGGGATCTCTTTTCCGTGGTCCCACACGAGCTTCTCGCACAGCGCACCAACGGTGACGTCGATCCCTTTCGCAACTGGAGTCACCTCGCCGCGGAAGACGTACATGTAGTCGAGATTCAAGTAAAAGCTTGGACGATCGGCTGCCGTTATTGAGTTGCTTGGCGCGTAGATTTTACAAAACCAGTCTCGCTCGCCGAACAAGTGCTTGAGCAGATCACCGATGACGCGCGTCCATAGACATTGGTAAAACCACTCCGACTTGGGTTCTGCGCCGGAGAGGTTCAGCATGAACGGGTCGAGAAAGAACAAAACTTGTTGGTCACACCAAGCCACGTCGTCCACGCGAAAGATCTTCTGCAGCAAGTCCGGCGGCGCGCAGTGAGGGGCTTCTTCAAGCTGTTCGAGCCATGAGGAGTTGATGTTGATCTTCGCGGGGAGTTCTTTTGTGACGAGAGCGCGCAGCTTGGCAATCGACGGCAGCGATAGGTTTTGCCGACAAGATCATATCGCCATGAGTGCCAAAGGCAAGTGCGGCACCTGTGCCGATCGATCTGTCTGATATACAGATAGTTCACTTCACTCGGCAAATAGTTACCAATCGCCGCGCCAGTTGGCAAAATGTCGCGGCGCTGCTCGCTGCGACGGGTGGCTGGACTTGGATCCGTCGCCCCTGCGCATAGTCGTTTGATGTCTGGACAAGCGAAGATGTCCGGCCGTACCGCTAGCATGTGGACTAGACCTGGCACTGAGTTCGGCGCGTCGTGTTCGCAAGCCAGTCTCCAAGCCTCACGTTCGGGTCAGCTGGCTCCGCCGTGTCGTCTCTCATGTACGTGGCTTGGACTTCGTGGTCATGCGATTCCACAAACAGCTCGTTGTAGTCGTCGTCCGCGGCGTGGAGCTACTCGCCATCGCTCCGCCTGGCAATGTAAAGCGTGAGCTCGTTCGCGTCGCACAAGAACGCGCGGGTGCTCTTCGCCTTGATGTCGAGCTTCAGCGCCGCCAGGCTCTCTACCGCAGGTCGATCTCGACTGTGAAAGCGTTGCCGATACTGCCAACGACGACGCCTCGCAGCTCCATTATTGCTCGCAAGATTTTCCGCTCGTCGTCTGCTTTCTTTCTCTTGCGGCCGAATGTGAGAATGCGCCAAACTGGCACGTGCTTCACGACCACCACTCCTACTTCAATCACAAGACCATCACTCTTACTTCAACTATAGCTTACTGTTACCAGTAATCGAGTTTTTCAAATCAAATCTTACTTCAACTTGCCCACCACCTCGCAAGAAAAGTGGCTTCTTGGAGCTTCAGTGCGGAAATCGCCTAAATATTGGAGGAGGACGAACGGTGGGTGCGTTAACTAGCCAGATCAGCGAGCAAGTGACCAGTCTCGATCAGACAAGTGACAGCTGCGTGGTGCACTGCCTCGCAAAGCAGAAATAGTGTGTGAGCTTCAGCGACATGGTGCAGTTGATGCGTGGCACTGAAGACCGTGACGTCCGCGAAAGGTACTTGCAGAAGCATGAGAAGATGGGCGCTTCGGAGGAGATTTTCGTCTGGTTCGCTACACACACGGTCTCTTCAACTGATGCGATTGTGAAAGCATTGGTTGGATGTCTTTGTGAGGAGCTGACAAGAAACGAGTGAACAGCATCAACCGTGGCCACGTTTCGTGCCGAAGCCACCCCAGCGTCGACTCCTGACTGCGCCTGCGATCAATTAGGAAGGTGAAATCGACGAGGGCGGGAGTGCGTGGCGCTTGTCATACAGTGTGGTGTGCCTATGCAGGCACAGTCAACTCGAGCAAACACGAAACACTTCAAAAGTCTTCCTCCTCATCTTGCGTGGCGGTCACGTGTAGTTCCTCGCGACCGTGGCTCGAGACTTGGTGATGTGCTCCAACACGTGCATCGCGCCAAGAGCTCGCGTACACACGCGCCGCGCACATCACGCCCTTGCTTGACCCTAAGCAGGAGGGCGAGCGACAAAAGTTACTGGTACTCGAGCGACTTGAGTGTCCAGGGCACCTAGTACTTGGCTTTTTACGCGCAAGTCGAGCAGGCGAGAGCGCGTTCGCAACCTGCTGATAGCAAGCACGGACGTTGTCCTCAGCTGGCGATCCATTGCGCCACGAAGCGCTGCGTGGTCCGAAGGCGGCGTGTTGTGGAGCAACACTTGAGCGACAGTCGATTGATCAGGCGGTGAGCGGTGGTGATCGGAAGTCCAACGAAGCCAATCTTGCCTCGGCATTTGATCTGAGGCATGATGGGATTGCTCCATTCCGTAAGAGCTCTATACAGCAAGGTAGAACAATTATCCGCCACAACGCGTATAGTTGAACCCTCCTTCTCTGTAAATATGTAGTTTTGTATACTTGGACACTGTTCCGGAAAACAGTCATCTCGCGCCAAATTGTTGCAATTGCAGCAAGGAAAGGAAATGGCGACTGGCAAAGGCGACGACGACTCTAATGGTGCGCGCGGCGACCTGCTCGCCACCGTGAGCGCCGCGGCGTTCGAAGCGCGCGCGAAGGAATACCAGGCGGCGTTCCGCAGCTTCCTGGAGGCGTGCTGCAGAGAGGACGTACAGAGCCTGTACCGCTCGCTCGGCTCTTCTGGCGGTGGCTCGATGAACAAGTTGCTGACTGGCGCCGGTCCGACTGCGAGCGACGCGCAGCAGCAGAGCTTCGCGTTCTCGCTGCGTGTCTGTGCGCAGGTGCTGCTGGACTTCAACCCGAGCCTGGGCACGCTGCTGTTCCGCCACCCGGACCAGTTCCTGCCGCTCTTCCACGCCGCGCTGGCGCTGGAAGTCACGTCCGCTGCAGCGGCGACAACCGCGCCAGCGCCGACCTCGCGCCTGTACGCGCAGGGCTTCTCGGCGCTGCCGCTCAAGATCCGCCAGAAGCTGAAAGTGCGCGTCGAGTTCCTGCCTCCCGTGAACCCGCTGCGCAAGATGACGATCAGCACGATCCGCTCGAACGACGTCAAGCAGTTGATCCAGATCGCCGGCACGGTCGTGCGAACCGGGATGGTATGTTGTGCGGTTATTTAGCATGGGTATTGATGGTGTTTTGGATGGCGCGATGGCCAATGCTGCTGATACTAATTGGATATTGCATTTATGTTGTAGATCAAAATGCAGGAAACGTCTCGCGAGTACCAGTGCAGCAACTCCCGGTGCGGGTATCGCTTCCTCGTCAAGTCCGATCCAGAGCAGGGCAACATCCTCGAGATACCGGTATGAAAGGCATTCGTGAATGGGAATTTGGTCGGCTGATGCAAATCGATACTAGCGATTTTCAATATCCCTTGTTGTATTCTAATGTTTTGCAGAAAGTGTGTCCGTCGGAGAACAGCGGCAAGCCCTGCAAGTCGACGCAGTTCGACATCGTTGAGAACTCAAGAGTGGTGTCCGACCACCAGATCATCAAGATCCAGGAGCAGGTCTCGAAGCTCGGCGTCGGGTCCATCCCTCGCTCGATCCTCGTTGTGTTGGAAGACGATCTCGTCGACTCGGTGAAAGCTGGCGACCATGTCGTGGTCGTGGGGATCCTGATGCGCTGCTGGAGACCCGTTATCAAGGACATCCGCTGCGACCTCGAGACGATCGTGAAGGCAAACAGCATCCGCATCAAGAATGCGACGTCTGCGCACGTTCTGGTCACGGAAGAGCTGAAGAAAGAGTTTGCGCAGTTCTGGAAGCACCACGAAAGCGCGCCGATGCGAGGTCGGAACGAGATCATCGCGAGCATCTGTCCCAAGGTGTACGGCTTGTTTATTGTGAAGTTGGGAGTCGCGCTCACTGTTATAGGTGGGTGCACGCACGTCGACGAGACTGGAATGAAGACGCGAGGAGAGCCGCACATGCTGCTCATTGGCGATCCAGGGACGGGAAAGTCACAATTCCTCCGGTTTACCGCCGAGCTCAGCCCTCGGTCCGTGCTGACGACAGGGATCGGTACGACCAGCGCCGGGTTGACGTGCACTGCAGTGAAGGATGGCGGTGAGTGGATGCTGGAAGCTGGGGCACTGGTGTTAGCAGATCGCGGGGTGTGCTGCATCGACGAGTTCAGCAGTATCCGCAGCAACGACCGAACATCGATCCACGAAGCGATGGAGCAGCAGACGCTCAGTGTGGCGAAAGCAGGACTGGTGTGCAAGCTGAATGCGCGAACGACGATCTTCGCAGTGACGAACCCAAAAGGGCGATACGATCCCAACGCCGATGTGTCGGTGAACACTGCGATCGGAAGCCCGCTACTGAGTCGATTTGATCTGATCTTGGTGCTACTGGATCGGATGAATGCGAACTGGGATCAAGTCGTGTCGTCGTTCATTCTGAAGCAGTCCACTGGTCAAGTCGGCATCAAGCAGGAGAAGACAGACAGCGATCCGTCCTTCGACCTGTTGGAAAGGCAACGGAATGCGGAGGAGCAAGAGGCACTGGACAGGAAGAAGAAAAGGAAGGCGGGAAGCGACGAATTGCTGTGGTCGATCCCGAAGATGCAAGCGTACATGTGCTTTATCAAAGACAAGTATCAGCCGCAATTATCTCGAAGCGCCATGACCATTCTGCAGAGATACTACCAGCTGCAGCGATCCTCCGATACGAGAAGTGCCGCGCGCACGACGATCCGGCTGCTGGAGAGCTTGACGCGCTTATCACAGGCGCATGCTCGGCTGATGTGCCACGATGAGGTGCAGGTAATGGACGCGGTGGTCGCGGTGTTTGTCATGGAGGTGAGCAAAGCGACCGATAGTTGCTCGTCGATGCTCGGAGGCGGTCTTGAGTCTGTTCTCCACTCTGATTTTGCTGAAGATCCCACCGCGGAGTATGCGTTGCAGGAGAAAATGGTGCTCGAGAACCTCGGCTTGAATGAGTTATCAACGTGCCCAAATCCAAGCCAGTATTCTCAGCGAGGCGGCAGCAGTCAATCTCTCAACCGTAATCGATTTGAAGAAGAAAAGGAGACAGAGCCCCGAGCATTCGTCGCGTCGTCATTTGGCGAATCGTCGCATTATCAAAGGTATCCGAGTCAGAAGCGCTGGCAAGCAGACGGGGAAGAAGAGAAGCAACAGTTTACGCCGAAGCGAAATCGTGTCGGTGATCGACCGCCAACTCAGTCGTCCCAGCGGAGCTCGTGGAGCCAGCGACTAAGCGGCGCAGTTGATGGATTAAATCGGCAGCGCGGCAACAATGACGACAACTTTGGAAATGACGACCAAGAAGTCGGAGACAGCGGAAACTTCAACCCGAACGGAAGTCAGCGCTCTCGGTTTTCATTAGGAAAGTGGAGCCAACCAGGCAGCCAATCTGTCACCAGCAAGTGGCGAAAGTAAAGGAACAAACAAGATGCAGCTTCAAGAATCCGATTGCATCTTTTAGCTCTCGCTTTGCGCATTTTGACAGCACGAGTTGCGGAACAGCTCTGCATCAATCTTCTGAGGAGCGATGTGCGCGTTTTCAGCGTGTGTGCTTTGTTCATCATCCGCCGAGCCATTACAAACCAGAGGCCAATTGCCATCACAGCAGTGAGCGTGACGCCGTGCTCGAGAGGGTTCAATTGCACTACTGCTGCAGAGAATTGGGAGATATCCAGACGCTGCATTTCTCATTGAGAAATGCTCTCTTTCGCGCTTGCTCTCTGACCATCAATTGACATTCGTTTTGAAACTGTCAATCCATCCTAGTGTGGACATATTCAGCGTGAAGAGACATCAGAAAACAAGAATCTACTCACTATCGTCCAGTGTACAGTTCAGAGTCTCCAGACACAAGGAAAGTCTCATTTCGGGAAGGATCCTCTCTTTTTGCCAGAGAGAAGTGAAGGGGGAGCGCAATGGATCAGCCATCCGCCCGTCCGCTTTGTGTACAGGTCAACTCATCACAACCGAGCGTTTGCTCGGTTGCGAGCTCTGTTGGAAAAAGGTCGGTCTCTCCTTTTGTGTTGGGAAAAAGCGAACGAGCTTTCGCGTCGGGAATGCCACCCCAAACTCATGACGAAGTTTCACTCATGGCGAGTTGCTCTCTTTGCATGTGCGCACGCATCTCTTCTGCCTGTGGGAGCGCAATCCTGTCCTGTTGGCTTGTCATGTTGCCAACAGACTCATCAGCGTTTAATCCAAGAGTGGACTTGTCGTTCGCTGGTCAAAATTGTGCAACTTTTATAATAAGGTCTTTTACGTATTTACGAGTATATTTATTTTTATGGATTCAGTGCATTCTGAGATCCCGTTACTTGGTGTTTGTAGCAAAATGGTTCAATAAGATTTATTCACGGTTGTATACCATTTTAAAACTGTAGATTCGGATTTGTCCGTAGTCAATTCTTGCCGATCACCAATGGCTTTGCAAACCAACCCCTGAGTCAGGAGATGGGTCTCCGTTTGACCATCAAGATATCCCCGCGCCACTGCCCTCTGCGACGTGGGAACTACTAACATTTGTAAGAGTCACTCGATCAAGGTACCTACAACCGATCAGACAAGATCCACGTCACTTCGACAGTGGCACTGTGGTATCCACACATCCTCCCAGATCAAACAAGAAAAAACTGAAATGCCTCAGCCCCACCAAATCAGAACCACTCCTCTCTCTCTCTCTCTCTCTGCTGGTCTCCGTTGCTTGTTTCTTGTTTGGCTGACTCGCCTTTGTTTTGTCATCTGGACTCGATCTGACTGCCTCTCTTTCTCGTCTTGCGTCGCACACCTGTCGCGTTGCGTTTGAGCTTCCCAGCACTGCTCATTTTCGAAGAGTGACCGTCGGAAGAACATCAAAACGCAGAGCAGAGCAAGCCGAGTCGCGCTTCTGCACTTCTGCAAATCCTGCTCTTGTGCTGCATTCGTTGCCTTTACTGCTTCTCTGCTCTCGTCGCCACTTTCGAAATTGATCATCAAGCTGCTCGCGTTCCCCGTGTTCAGCTAGTTAGTAGGTAAAAGTTTCTTCTCCCAGGTGACCAACGCACCATGGCGATGAACCCGCAAGGCAAGAACACCAACATGGCGGCGCCGGTCATGCTCCTGGACGAAGAGCAGCAGCGCACGCTGCAGCAGGCGACGGGACGCCGCACCAACTCGACCGGCCGCGGATCGTCGGGCCAGTACCGCCTGGACTCGTTCGGCGGCGTGAGCAACGGCTCGTACCCGCTGACCCCGCCGCACGCGCAGGGCGTCCCGCGCACGAACTTCACGACCGGCGGCATGCAGCAGCCGAGAACCAACTTCACGACCGGCGGTGGCGGTGCGGAGCCGCGTACGAACTTCACGTCGGCGGCGAAACCAGCTCAAGGCGCGAACAGCGGCGGCCGCGCGACCGACATGAGCAACGGGACGTTCAACAGCAGCCCCAAGACCAACTTCACGTCCCGTCGGTTCGGCGGTGGCGGGCTCGACCCGAACGAGCCGTACCGGGACTACCCGCCCGTGATGATGTCGGAGCCGCTTTCGGACGACGAGACCGACGACGGACCGAGCACTGGGTACGCCGGCAGCAGCAGTGGACTCAGGCTCTCAGTCACGTACATCCTCGTTGGTGTGATCCTCGGCGTGGGGCTCGGAGTGCTCTTCAGTACGATCAAGGTCTCGGATCTGGCCGCCAAGTGGATCTCGCTCCCCGGTGATCTCTTCCTGCGCGCGCTCAAGTCTTTGGTGATCCCGTACGTGTTCTGCTCGGTGGCGGTCGCTATCGGCGATATCGTGTTCGTCGGCAAGGTGTCCGTTGTCGGACTGCAGACGTTCCGGGTGTTCGCGATCATGTGGGTCGTGACCGGTCTGGTCGGCATGGGCGTGGCGCTGCTCTTCCGTCCGCTCTTCCGACTCGACCGTACGTACGTGGCGACACCGACGAACGCTGTGGGCTTCACGTGCGCGAACAACATGATGCTTCAGTTGCAGAGCGACAGCTCGATCGCGTGCTCCGGCAACTCGACGCTGCTCGGCGGCGCTGTCGACACGGCGGCTTTCGAGATCAACGACGTCAACGACGTGTTCACCAAGAACGTCAAGACCGCGCTCGCGCTCATGTCCGTGAGCGACCAGATCCTGTCGATCCTCAACTTGATCGTGCCAAAGAACATCTTTGAGTCGCTCTCGAACGGCGACGTGCTCTCGACCATTACGTTCGCGATGGTGTTCGGCGCGATCGCCGGCCGCAACTTCTTCACCAAGACCCGCAAGGTGAACTACCTGTACTTGATCCTGCTGCAGCTGCGCAACACGTTCTTCCTGGCGATGGAGTGGGTCATTTGGCTCACGCCCGTGGCGGTCGTGTCGATCATCGCTGGCTCGTTCGCGGCGAACCAGGACGCGCTGAACGACCTCAAGGACGTGTACGTCTACGTGCTCGCGGTGATCGCCGCTGCCTCGGTGCAGGTGCTCGTCACGCAGCCCGCGATCGTGTTCCTGATGACGCGCTGCAACCCGTACCGCCACATGGCGCACATGAAGCACGCGTACGTCTTCTCGTTCGGCGTGTCGTCGTCGCTGGCCACGGCGCCTGTGACGCTCGCGTGCATCAAGAAGGCGCGCGTGTGCTCGCAGTCGCTGGCAAACTTTGTCATTTCGATCGGCGCGTGCTCCAACTTGTCTGGCATGGGCTTTTACTACCCCGTCGCGGTCGTGTTCCTCGCTGAGTCCTCGGGCAACGGCGAGCAGCTCACCCCATGGCGCCTGCTCGCTATCTACCTGCTCTCAGTGCTGGCGTGTGCCGGTACGCCTCCGATCCCGAACGCTGGCATTGCGCTGACCGCGACTGCGTACAAGACCGTGTTCGGTGTGAGCGACTTGCCCGTGACGTTCCCGCTGTTCATCGCGATGGACTTTTTGGTCGACCGGATAGCCACGGTCTGCAACGTGAACGACGACATCATGGCGCTCAAGGTGATTGCTGAGAACACGGACGAGACGATCGTCGGCGACCACCTCGGAGAACGAGAATAAGTTTGTGCCACGCCCGCGACGGCCAAAGGAGCCGTACAACCTGAAACCTGCATGTCAACAGTTTCGCGCGATTGCCCCATCTCAGGTCGAGGACCAGCTAGCTCTTGGTGGATGGGCTGGAAGGATTTCAGCTTGAAGCACGACGGACCAAGAACCAAGGGTCAAAGACCGAGAGTGAGAGTGAGCGAGCGCGAACGAATCTTAACGTTATCAAACAAAATGAAGAAACTCTGTGTCACCAACCAACCATTTTGAGAGTTTGTCATCTTCGAAGTTTGTCAGCGCACACAGGAAGAGCCCGGTTTGCCCCATTTGCGATCGAACGACAAAGTAGAAAGCTTGCGCCTGTTGCAGCGTGCGCTGCTGCTCTTCATCGAGAAGGACGATCGGAGTGGGCATGATGATTTAACAACTGCTTTGGTGTCTGTAGCTCCTGGGCGGCTTGAATCCGAAATGACGCGCAACGAAGTCTTCGGCTCTGACTACTGGCAACTCGACTGGGTGGACAAGGGCCTTGAGAAATTGGGAACTTGTGGCTGCTGGTGCACCGGGAAGGCTGGCCTTGGGGCTACAGTTAGTTAGGGAACCACAAACTGAGCTGAGCTTTCGTTGAATGCACGGCCCGTCGGCCACTTCTTGCGTGCAAAGAATAGCACAGAGGCCAGGCTTTTGGGGTAACGACCGGCACCAGCTTGAAACTCAGACGCGCCGAGCCAATCGCCTTGGCCTTTGTGGTGCAGGTGGTGCGCTGTATTCCCGGAATCTCAGCGTGAACTGTATTATTTCGAGCAGATGGCTTCATCAGTCCCTGATCCCCGATATAGTGATGCATGCAGTTTTCAAGATGTATCAGTCACTGAAGCGGGATGACCCGGTCTCAACCCACGTGCGATCATCCGATGGCTCAACAGACAGGCGGGTTGTGGAGAGGATGGGTTTAATTTGTTTCAGTAGCTCAGTTTGTGGTTCCCTAACTAACTGCAGCCCCAAGGCCAGCCTTCCCGGTGCACCAGCAGCCACAAGTTCCCAATTTCTCAAGGC
>JAADVK010000271.1:0-33056 GCA_023334975.1 Globisporangium sylvaticum
AACAGCGATCCGATTTTGTTTTACTTTCGCGCTTTTTTGGTCCTGGTATTGCCCCAATGCTTGGTCCCAGGTAGCGCTAGTTGCACGTGGTTGTGAACGGTTGGATTTGATGCCTGGATGATACTCGGCTTGCCTTCGCGACCATCGCCGCCACCAATCTTGCTCCTGCTTCGCTTTCGACCCAGTGATGACACCTCCGAGGACTTCTGGACAGCACGAGGGACTGACACAATTTCTTTTGAAGTGCCAATATCCTGTCCTAGTGTCACCACAATGTAGACATTCTTGCTGCAGGGATTGCTCGGGAAGAAATCGATACTCTTGGTCGACAAAATCACTTTCAAATGAGTAATTAGACTCGTCAGGATTAACTGCTTTGCCATCTAAATCATTTCCTTCGTCGATATGACGAAGACCAGAAGGTGTGATGCAGACCTTCAACGTGGTCCAACTCAGTCGAAGGCGTCCCGCTAGACTCGAACTGCTCTGCCCATTCCGCGACCAATAAATTCATAGTTTGTTGAAGGTCTTGAATTCGGTCGGTGAACTTTTCTGTTGATATTTTTTCAGGTGCTGCACGCCACTGTCGATCTGTTGATGAGCGATGTTGTACTTTCAAGACCATGAGCACTTCGGTCTAGAATCGCTCGTTACGCTTCAATTCTGTGAAATTTAACACGTGGGGTACAGAAGTGAACTGGCTTGCTCAATTTCGAAGCACTATATCAATTGGATGCTTTGGCCGAAACGAAGTGTCATCGAGGATTCTCAGATTGCTGACAGTAGATACCAGCGGCGACCGAGAGCTTAGTGCTCGAAGAGATTCCAGGGTGGATGAATGAACTCGACTGGCAGACACGGAATATTTAAGACCATCTCTATGGCGCAGAAAGTATGTCAGCAAGGTAGTCGGTATGTTACGTAGAAGATGTGAGAGCAAGCCCAGCTGCTCATACACTGTTGATATGTCCGACTGCGACCCCCTTCAATCGCCACTGCAGTATGCGACTTGTTGTTTGATACGCCATGAGGCTTTTGGCGAAAGAACTGGCCGTTAAATTTTTGTTCATCGTACTCTGTTTTCAACTTTGATATTGCAAAGTCACTCAATCGAGATTGCGCCAGCCCAAGATCTTTGGAATTGCAGCCACTGTCCTTGATCGAGTATTGCCAAAATTGAAGGAGATGTGGAGATTTTGCATACTCATTCGGTGATGAACCAAGTTGTTTTCACGCATTTGTCAATGGAGTTCCTCTTGCCGAAAAGATACTTGAGCCGATTCCAATGGGACTCGATACGATTTGTCGTCGTATTTCCTGCTGTGAAGCACAGAGCGCGTCGTAGTTGACCACATATCCTCAAGGGAAACCAATTGTTCTTAGTGTACTGGTACACAATTGGTGCCACCTTCAGCGCATGTTCTCGGAACTGTGATTTGTTGTGGTCGAACTTGCTCTTGATAACAGAGTACACCATCTTTACCGTGCGCTGCCGCCCAAGGATTGCTGCAAACACCTCCTACAGCAACGCGATGTCGTACAAAAGGTTGAAACAAACCACTCTCTTCCTCGTAGAGGACGGCAGCGCCTCGCCGCTGTGAGCGTCGCTGCCGTCGCTCTCATCACTCATCTATCTTTAAAAGCGCTTCACAGTGGGCAGAGCCCTCTGTAAAAAACTTTCCCATTTTTCAACTTCAAAACCTCAAATTTGCCCACAGTGATTTTTTAAACTAAAATCTTTGTTTGCAAATGCTCTCTAATATTACTTTTTATCTGATATAAAGTGCACCATATCTTACCAGTAGAACCTGTTACTGTTGGTACTGTGCGTCCAATTGAAGACGATGTATTCTCCGAATGACTCGAGAATGCGTCGTTCGGCTTATGTTTGCATCGCTATTGCGATCGTAACCTCGCGTTCTCCGTTATTTTTGTCTTAGACGTTTGGTTATCCTTGTCACCACGATCTTCACCTGACCGGTTTTGTACGACCAGACAAGTGCTGTCACCTAGAGTCGTAAACTTCTTCAGCATGAGTTTCAGTCTTTTTTCGCTGTCTTGAGTGCCGAATCTGCTCTTGACGAAGTTTTTCACTTGCACCGAGGAAAAGGGAAGCCTTTTTTTCACTAGGTGTTCGAGTTCGAAAATTGAACTCCACATGAAACACTGATTGTCGGCATTGGTCATCGCTTACCCATTTTCTTTGACAGGCATGAATACCTTAATTTAGGGCATTGGACTCAACTTAAGCATCGAGTGTTTCCAAAAACCCGGGATCTTTAATCGACTGGATTGCATGAACTTTTGGTACATTTCGGGCGATAACTCGTGGTTATGTGTTGGGTACTGTAGAAACCGCAGTTAATAAATATCTCATCAGATCAAGATTCAATAAATACGTGTTTATCTGTCCCCTATAGATGATCTTCCATACCAAGTGATTGCCAATACGAACTGGTGCGACTTCAGCAGTCAACCGTGCGTCTCAAACAGTGGAATCGAAACCACACGTGTTCTATTTCCCCAGTCGCACGCGATTAATGACAACAGTAATGTGCGCAGCGAATTTGCTTCTTCGCCCACTAATACCTTTCAGGAATGGCCATACCTCCGTCTTTCTCCCTGTTGAATATATGACGACGTCAATGTCAGGTTGACTCGTGAGTAAATGCAAGCAACAATATCCAGATGGTACTTACTCATTTTGTTGTTTATTCCATCGAGCGGAGGTAACAGATGGCCGGCAGCAAGATTAAATACACAATAGTACACCACCGGAATTTATTCGAGCAGTAAACAGCCAACGAAATCACGAACAACACCGCCCCACGATTTGTGTAGTGCAAGTGCTTTTCCAAACCAAAAGAAGCGAGCAACATCATCTATCACACCATCATCCTTCATCGTTAATTGTATTATATATAGTTTCCACGTTTGGCACCTCTGTATATTTTCAGCCAATGAATGAGCAGTAAAAAAACTAAAAATCCCCATTGGCTAAAATGCCCCCTGAATGCACGCAGACTCTGCTTTCATGGGCAAATGCATGAAAGGATGATGGTGGCGAAGACATCAGCATTCGACCAAACTGAACAAGCCAAAATTGCGTGAAAATGGCTTCGTGATTTGGGGAGCTTTGCTTCGATCAAACTGAGCTGACTATGTGTATCTGACACGAATTGGTGGCCAGCATGCGCTCAATCGACGCCAAACGCAGCGAGCTGCTTTCTCCCTTGAAAGCGCACACGCAGAGCTACTTCAGTATGATTGGCTGAAATCAGGATGACACAAGAGTATCTGATTGACTATGATGTCTAATTAATTCTATTGGCTGAAAGTCAGCAAGGGAGGGTTAAAGACATACGTTGCAACACAGAGGTCTGTGGTGTTATTCTGCTAGTTACAGTAGTCCATTTCATCAAAAATAAAGGTCCGGCCTTGTATTTAGTTTCACTGCATTGCTACATTTTTCAAGCACACGATTCAACTCGTCCTTCATTTCACATCCTGCAAGTCCAAGTCACCTCTGATCTTCAATTCGGAAGCCTTCACTACCGCCAGTGGGGGGCGATATTCCTCCCGTTTCGCCCCTGGAGCTCCCCGCGACGTCCTTGAGACCGATACAAAGCTGAGATTTTCTCTGGCAAGCGGATTTTTCTGATCTCATTCTGAGGCTGAACCGCTGGAATTTGAACTTTGCTGTCTGGTGATATAGCAATAGCTGCAGCAGCTCTCCACATGCGGAAACAAGTCTGCTTTGCCACTTGGCGCTGGTAGGCAGCCGCGATCCTTTCGACCACTTGCACCGCGATCTGCAACTTCTGGGCCTTTGCCGCCCACGCCTGCTTCACTTGAGCCTGAAAGACGCTGCTTTGGATCAGCTCGTCCACCAGTTCTCTCACAGGTTGTCTGCGAACCTTTCGCTCCTGTTTCCTGTGGGCGACGAAGCGAGTCCATCGAACGAACACCCAGCGGTTCTGAAAGCGCTGGCGCCTTCCAGAGAGCATGCACTTCCGCTTTCGAATCGTCACAAGCCAGTTGATCCAATAGGACACCAGCAACTGCCTGTCGCTTCGCCTGAGCTTCCGCTGAATGACCTGATGTCGTATTCGCTTTGGTTAGTATGGAGAGATAGCAGATTCAGTAGAGTAAGTGTCGAACACACCTTTGTTTGCTGTCGCTGACGCTGCATCCACACATTCGCTGCAGTCTCCTCTTCCAATCGCTCAGCGAGCAGCAAACGGTGGTACCACTTGCCCAGCGCGAGCCTTTGCAAGCGCCGCTCATAGCCCAGCGAGAGCCTGAGCAGCGCTACCGCGCACTGTTCCGTGAACTGCTGCCACTTGAGAAAAGCTCGCGCGAGTTGTCGCCAACAGGTGTGCAGCAGCGCTTTGCGCAAGTAGTACGCACGATGACTGACCACAAGCGCTTGGTACGAGCCCAGCGAGTTCTCAATCTGTGAGAAGCGCTTCTATCTGCGAAAAGCGAGAGCGATCTGGTGGGTATTGACCTTGTGGACGAGATGTTTCTCAACGACGCACTTGAAATGCTGGATGCGAGGAACCACTTCGCAACGATACGCTTCCCAGTCTCTCCGAGCCTTGACGTACTCTGTCTCCGAGACCCTCTCGCACCATGCGCGAGGGAGTGCTCCTCCATGGCGGTGGGGTTGATCGATGGTTCGCATCGCGCCAGGGGATCGGAGAGAAGCCGGCAGCTGCGTCTGGGTCTGTTGCTTGAACTGTTCTCCTGGTTTTCTTCTTCTCCATTGTGGCAAATGCCAGCGGAGTATCGAGCGCCTAGTCTGGTCATCAGAGAGTCAGAGCAACAGTTCATTTCACACAGGAGCGTGAGTCTCTCAGTCGAATGGAATGCGCTCAGTTGGGTCATCAGTACATGGCGACACCCGAAGTCAGTTTCTCGACAGAGCAGTTTTCTTTTTTGTGCTTGTGAGCACTACGAATATAAAGTTCGATGGCTAGAATAGCCAGAATAGCCACCGAATGAATTTCGAAGTGCAGAGAACTCGGATCGCCCACTGACTTGCATATACTGTACATTTGCCTTTGAGGTTGCTTTGCCAGCTAACTATCTTTTGCTTGGTAGTATTTTTCTTTGCCTATGGCATGGCACAATGGCGGGATCCGCAGGCGATGCCGCCGAGTCATCGACGACGAAGGGCTCCATTCGGCAGTGGCTCGTCTTCTTTGCTGCGCTTGATCTTCCAGTCGAATGCCGTGCGGCCACCACAGGTGGCGCCGTCCGCGCTGTCGGACATCAGCGAGCAATCCCAGAACTCCGCGTCCGAGGCGTTCCACATCGTGATGGAAGGACCGCTGCCTGGGGTGACATCAACAGCAGTGGTGACGCCTATCAGCCCCCAGCTTTTGCTCAGCGGGGGGCGATTCGCAGGGGCGTCGCAATTTCGAACCGTCTCTGGTACTTCTGGGAACTCGCAGCGGTCGACGCGAACTTTGTTTCCCTCTCCGTCATCGCGCAAATTAGGCAGCTCGACAGGACAGACGCAAAGCCAGACACCAGGACCAAAGGGCCACCACCATCACCACTAGCAGCAGCACCGCACGGTCGCGAGCATCGAGTTCGAGGACGGCATCGAGCTCGTCAAACGCAACTTCCTGTCGCGCAAGCCCTGGAGCGATGGCGTGATGGTCATGTGGATCGTCGTCTCCAACACTTTTACGAGCCTGGTCGTCGCCTGGGCCGTGGCGCTGCTCTATGCGGTGGGGTCGCCTTTCGCGCCATTTTACCCCGCAGTATTCGCTTCTGACGGTCTCAACTCTACTAGTGATGATGCTGGTACTGGTTCTCAAAGCGAGCCCGAGAGCAGCCAAGTGGTCGAGTTCTACGGCGCCACGGGGCTCTACTTTGTGCTCTTTGCGTGCATCGTCCATGCGGTTCCAACCGCGGTGCTGGCGTCCAGACGCGTCGTGGGGTACTCTGAGAACCGCACGACCCGCCCCCAGGGCTTCCGTCGCGCGCTTGTCCGGACTCTGGTGAGTACCTGGCACGTGCTGGTGCTCGCGATCGCAGCTGGCACGGCGTTCATGGTGCTCATGGCGCTGGAGCACGTTCCCTTCCGCGAGTACGGCCGCCTCCACGTGTACATCATGTGCGCGATCGCATACGCGTACGCGCTCTTTGCTGACTTCACGGTGAAAGCCGCGCGGCGACTGCGAGCGCAAGAGATCCGCGAGTCGCTGCGAACCCCTCCGTTCAAGTCGAAGCACCACTTAGTCTCCGCACAGGCAGCAGAACCTCAGAGAGTAGCACCGGCGACAGAGGTGCCCGGGACGCCAATGACAACAGCAGTCGAGATCAACAGCCACACTCAAGGACCAACAGCAAACCCAAAGAGCGCAGAGCCCCGAGGAGTCCCAACGCGGCCCTCTCTTGCAGCAAGGCACTCAAGCCACTCGAAACACGCGCGCAGCGCGTTCATGCACATCGTCGCGTTCAACGTCGTGTTCCTGTATCTGCACGTGGCGTCGATGCTCAAGCTCACCAAGCAGTGGGAGCTGCTGCTCTTCGCGTCCATGAGTCTGCTGCTCAAGATCTCGATCCCGGAAGCCGCCAAGAGGTTCCAGCTGAGTGCGCAGCGCAATCCCTCGGTGCGCGCCGTGCACCTGGTCATGACCGTGCCGACGATCGCGATCGACGCGCAGATCCGCATGGTGTTCATCCAGGACGGCGGCGGCCAGTCAACTGTCGCCAGCTCGATCGCGACCGTGTTCTGCGAGATCTTCTTCCGCATCGCCAAGATCCTGCGGCTGCGGTACTCGATCACGGCGCGGCTCGCCGAGTGCAAGGGCATGCAGCGCATCCTCAAGCGCGTCAACTTGAAGCTCGCCGTGCGCAACGCGGGCAACGCGCGCGCCGAGTACGCCGAGTTCCTCAACTGGAAGAATCACGCGCTGAGGCTCCACGCAGCCGAGGTGTACGTCGACACGCACGCCGAGTACATCTCGATCGGCATGTCGACGGCCGTCGTGATCTTCATGGGCGACCACCCGATGTTCGACCTGAGCTCTTCGACAAGTCGTGAGAGTGGAAGAACTCCTGACCGCAGCCAGCGGACCCTCGCCGCCATGTTCCAGATGGTCACGGGCCTCGCCTTCGACTGCCTCTCGAGCGTCGTCGAAGGAGTCCACGAGATACCGCTCTACGAGAGCATCGCGGACGAAGGCGCGAGTCTCCGCGTGTTCCTCCACGTGCTGCTCTCGACGCTCACGGCAGTCAACGTCAGCATCATCGGGCTCTTCTACATCAAATCCTTCTGAGCAAACGGGATTGACTGGAGGAATTGTTGTCGTCATGGTGATGACCAAGACCTCCAGTTCGCGGCCATGCCGTGCGCACTCACATGGAAGGGTGTACCCATGAGGCACACTAAGTTCGCAGCCCCGCAAGGACTCTCTCACTTTCGCAGTCGATCTTCATCGCCAAGCAGCATTGACACGACCAAGAGCTCCATGGACGCACCATCTCCTGCTCCTATTTCACCACCCCCACCACTCGCGTCTGCGCTGTTCGCACTACGTGGTACACACGGCGCCGCGTTGCCGCACGTCGTCGCCGCGATCAGCGACTACCTTGACTTTGCGCTGCCCGAGTTCTGGAGCTCCCCACGCGCGTGTGAGACCAACCAGCTCATTGCTCGCGGTATATCGAACGGTGTCGACCCGCACTACTGGAGGTATCAGTGCTCGAAAGCGCTCGTGTCTGCTGTCAAGCGCGACAACCTCGAGATGATCGAGTGGCTGCATACGCTCTGTCCGAGCGTGTCGCCGTATACTGCGATGGTGGAGGCTGCGAGAACGGGGGATCTGGATATACTGCAGTGGCTCGCATACCACCACGAGCGCGTGACGGTCTGGGTCCCGAAGGTGGTGGCAGCTGCGGCGTCGAATGGCAGGACCGAGGTGCCCCAGTGGCTCTTCGGCCACCCGAGGAGCAGGTACGACCGTGAAGCATGGCTGAAGGCGAGAGCGTTATTCGCGGCATCTTACGATGGCCACCTCGAGACGTTGAAATGGCTCTATGAACGGTACGAAGACTTCCCGCTTTCCGATCGCTGGGAAGGAGCGGAGTTTGCGGTCTATCGTGGGCACACGGCCGTGGCCAAGTTCCTGTTTGCGCATAACCGGGAGGACGATCGTGCGCTCTACCACGGCATCAACTGGGCTACGGGGCAGGGCAACCTTGAGCTGATTCTGTGGCTCTACTCGAAAGCATCCCCAGCATCGAGGAAAGAGAAGCAGCGGTCAACCGTTTAAATTCATGCCGGCAATACGATCGGGCTGCGCACAGCGGTCATCTCCATGGCGTGCAGTGGCTCCTCGACAACCAGTACAAGTACCGCAAGAGCACGGCAAGTGCGATGTACCATGCGGCGTACAGTGGGAACCTCGAGGTAGTGCAGTGGCTGCACAGGAACCGCAGAGAAGGATGCACCTACGAAGCCATGGACATGGCTACTTGCCTTTGAACTCTGAGGGTAGAGAGATACGAAAATTCTGTTGACATCTTTCGTTGCATTGCTTTCTTGTTTACTACAGAGTTAAAAGTGCTCATGCATCTCGCCTGCTGACAAATTCCAACTCGCGCTACAGTGCAAACAAATGATGGTAGCAGTTTATCTTCATCCTAGTCTTTCTATCGATCTCACTACTCTCGGGGAGACCTCTATCTCATTTTACTCGGTAGATCTCTAGATCTCTAGATCTCTGGACCTCTCTAAAAGCGGGAGACATCGCGGCCGACCACGAGCGCCTTGAGCCAGTCGAGCGGCACTTGCATGCGCAGCCGCCAGCTGCCGAGCTTGGTCAGGTACGCGCTGCGCCAGAGAAACCACGCCTGCCAGCCGCTGAGCTCCAAACTGCCCTTCTTCGCGGGTGCGTGTGCTTCAAAGAGCCCTTCGTAGGAGCCCAAATACGCCATCATGCCTCGACTGTGGAACGAGTACGGCGTCGCCGGCACGGGGTTCTTGCCGCGGAACAGTTCGGTCAGGTAGTCTGCCTGGGTCTGCGCTTTCTGCGCAGTCGCCGGGAGCGGGTAGTCGAGGATCTCGGCGCAATCTCCAATCGAGAACACGTTGGAGCGTCTCGGCATTCCAAAGGGGGCGACAGGCTCGACCTCCGGCGCGCCGAGCACCTGGCAGTACTGGTTCGTGAGGATATTCCCACGCTTGCTCTTCTCAAAGACCTGGATGGACTTGGTCAGGTCGTTGGGACCCACGCCGGCGGTCCAGACGACCAGCCCCGCACGGATCTGCTCGCCGCCCTGGAGCGTCACGCCGTCTTTCGTGACTTCGACGCAGTTCTTCTTGACGATCTTCATGCTCGGCCGCGCCGTGATCTTGCGCAGCGCAAAGTTGCGCAAGTGCTTGTCAAAGCCCGTGAGGATCTCGCCCGAGTCCAGCAGCGTCACGCAGAGGTACTTGGACGCCTCGGGGTACATGCGCACGAGGTCCTGCTGCAGCAGATCGTAGAGCTCGGCGCAGAACTCGACGCCCGTGGGGCCCCCGCCGACGACGACACAGTGCAGCAGCTGCTTCTTCTCGTCCGCCGAGACACCCGGCTGGGTCGCCATCTCAAAGTTCTCGAGGATCCGGTTGCGGATCGCGCGCGCGTGGTGCACTTCCTTGAGGAAGAACGCGTGTTCCTCGACGCCCGGGAGTCCGAACGTGAGCGGCCGCGAGCCGCACGCGAGCACGAGCGCGTCGTACTTGACCGCGTACGCGCGCTTGCTGAGCTCGCTCACGACGTTGACGATCTTCTGGTCGGGCGCGATGTCCGTCACGCTCGCGTGGTGGAAGTCGTTCTCGTGACGGAACGCGCTGTCACGCAGCGGTTCAATGATCGAACGGAACTCGAGCGTGCCCACGGTCGTGCTCGCGAGCAGCGGCGTGTACAGGAAGTGCTGTAATGAAGATACACAGACAGAGAGAGGCTCATTCGTTAGCATTGACGAGCCTCGACAGGGGAGTAATTGTATCACATATAAAACGAAAGAACGTACGTTGCGCTTGGAGACGACAACGATGTCGACGGGGCGGCCGACCGTGAGCTCGATGTCCGCGCGGTGCTTCTTGCAATTGGTGAACATCTGGTAGCCGGCCCAGCCCGTGCCGACGATCACCAGCTGGTAGTTGGACGAGTGGTCGCTCGGGTCCACTGCAGCGGCAATGGCAGCCGCCGCATTCCCAGTCGCAGCGGCGGACGAAGACGGAGCGGTGGAGAAGAAGGCGCCACGACGCGCGAGCAGTAGGGAGCTCTTGGGCTTGAGCTGATGAGGCAGGCAGGAGCGCGAGAGCGCGGACGCCTGGCGGGACCACATGCTCTTATGGTGTGTGTTACTGCTGAGCTGTTGTGTGTGTGAGAGTGCTGCTTGGAGGGCGAATGGCCGAGTGCGAGAGGCTGGCGGCGTGCGTGGTGGAGCGAGTCGATCCTTGTTGTGGGGTGTGAGGTGACCGAGTAGTGATGAGACACAAGACTGTTCAAGATGCTGGGTGGAGAAGTGTAACCCGAACGACTGTAACCACCCTGATTACGCCTGATTTCCCCCTATTGTTAACAACAAGAAATATTTACCTGTTTATATCATGCAAATACCCGATTTGAAAGGGTACATCGAACCTGGTTATAATACACAAATTTCGTGGTACTCGTTACAAGAGGTCATTTCAATTTATTGAATTGATACTGACTCAGAGCCAAACAGCAGGGAATAAGATTCAATTCTGTTACCCTATCCCTAAAATATGAGTTGAGCCTACAAAGAGATCTGTGATGACATTCACTTCATCCATTATGAGAGGGGGATCCTCTCTCTCGCGCGCGCGCTCATTGGCCAAAAGATCCTGTTTACTTTGTCGCATTCACCTACCACGAGTGTCGTGGGTGAAAGGATCTTGCCAGTTTGATGATTATGGCACGGTGGTGGTCGTCATCTGCTTCTGGTGGCGGTTGCCTTTGAGTCAACCGAGCGCGTGGGTAACCAAGAGCCACAGACCGACGGGCAGTGCATTGCGAGCAGATGCTTATTGTTCTTCCTATTGACGACATCGTACTGTCAAGTAAGCAGTCCATGGGATTATATATCTACTGGCGGCTCGTTCTCCAAAGAGCTACACAGTGAGACCACCGTTTTCGCTAGGTCGCAATGATGTGTTAAAGCAGTCCGCTTTGGAGACGAGAACGAGCGGATTCAATTGTCGCACGTGTACTGAAGATACCCCGACGACACGCATACGTTGGCACAATCACCCTCGCAGGCATCATCAAAGACTAATCCCAGCACCCGTGGTCTCCATTGTGAAGGGAAAGAATTTCCATTCACCACCACCACCACCACTCAAATGACTATCTCAATCCATCTTCATCCATTTGCTGACCACCCCAAGCACCACCACCACATTCAACCTGCAAGCCTGCGACGTAGGAGACCTTGGAGCTCACTCATAGCCGCCATGCGCTTCACATCCAGCTCAGGTGCAGAATCGGTGCAGAATCCTGTCGGCCTTCGTCTGACAGCACAACTGGAAGCCGTCCTTCTACCTCCATGCTTGGGTTCCCTCCCACGCGCGTTGTTGAATGATCGCGTCCGTTCAACTTGATGTTCTTTGATCAGATTTCAAAGGCAGACTGCTGCTCACGCACCGCGCGTGCTTCTTGGAGCTCGAGTTGCCGCTGCAGCTCCGCGGACTGCAACTCCAGCTCGTTCTGCATATCCAGCGAATCTCGCACTTGCTTCACCAGGTCAGCAACGAGCTTTGGCTCTTTTTAAGGGGATGGCGTTATGGTTACCGTGCTTTCACCCGAGTCAGAGACATCGTCACGACTACTACAGCGGTCTTGCTCACGCTCTCTGTCACTCAACGAACGTAGAGCAATGTATGGGAAACAGTCCAACACAAACACACGTTTTCTTTTACGTACTGTGGATCGGCGCTCAGCTCGCGGCTCTCAGTTTGAGCCGTTTAATGCACGTTTGCCTCGTGAACCCGGTGCTTTGCATCGCATTCAGTCGCCTCCAGACTTGCTCCCAGCCCCTCGCGACGTCCCCTTGCGCCGGCTCAAACGGGCGGAGATGGATCAGGAGGCGCAGTGGATTTTGTCCTTTTTCCAGCGAGCCTCATGAGCGTCTTTCATGTGCTCTCGCAGCTTATCTAATTAATAAAAAACGCGCAAACTACCATTCAGCATACTTTGCGTTTGAGAAAAAGTTGTTTGACAGGATAATGGTGTAGCCCACACAATTTATGTCTATTCACGGGGAAACGTAAACAAAAAAGGAAAATCCACGTGTTTAGAGCAAAAGGAAAATCCTTTTTGACTTGGTTAAAGTAAACCTTGGATTTTTCATTTGCACTTGAAGACTCCACTTTTTTTGCAAAATTCAACAAAAAAAGGTGAAACATCGCTGTAAATAGGGTGCGTGGCCCACACTAATTTCGCTCATTCGGAATGACGGTAAACGTGTGGTCCACCTTATGTGCGACAAGGTCTCATCCACCAAACCAAAATGAGAAAGCAAGGGCCAGCCTCAGACGTGCTTTCGACGCCAAGAACGACGAGCTCCAGGTTGCGCAGCTCCACAGGCTCCAGTCCTCTGCTTCTCTCTCTCTCTCTCTCTCTCTCTCTGCGTCTCAGGTCCTCTCTGCATGGACAGCGACGCGCAGTGAAGACCTTGTTAACACGTTCTACAGCCCAGCAAAGCACGAGGTGAGTTGACGGCGACTCTCTCTTTCGAAGATGAAGATGGCGATCTTTTATTCTGGTGGTTCTGCTCACGCGCATCTTTGGCTCTCTATGTATGTAGACTATCCTCTCTCTCTAGCGTGACAGCAACAACATCTTCACCGCCATGCACATGCTTCGCCGCGTAGGAACGCGCTGCCGCGTGCGCGGGCTCGGCGCGAACGGCAGCAGTGGCGCGCCGTCGCTGCAGTCGTCGTGCTTGCTCACGAATGCGTGGGACCGAAGCCGTCTCCTCTCGACTGGTGCGTCGAACGTGCAGCAGGCGTTTGAGAAAGTGGGCGAGATCGACATCCCGCCACCGCCCACTGCGAGCGAGATCAACGCCACGATCGCCGCCGCCGAGGCGAAGGCGCTCAAGGAGCAGCTCGCGAAGAAAGTGCAGCACATGCCGATCCGCGCCGTGCACGTGGCGCGCAAGATGGACATCGTGTCACTCTTCCAGAAACTGTACACAGACCGCTTCAAGGTGTCGCATTTCCTGCACAAGGACTCGATCGTGCTGCGTCTGAGCGGCGGCCACGACCAGGCGACCAACATGATCGCGGGCGTGCCCGGCTCAACATCATCGCCACCACCAGTGACATCACCCACCCAATCATCATCCACGCAGGACGTGACGACCGTCAGCCTCGCGGGCAACCTCACGTCGCGCCGCGCCAAGGACAAGTGGGTGGTCTACTTTGACTACGGCGCCGTGGTGTTCTTCAACTGCGACCAGCAGCTGGTCACCACACTGATCAAGCACGCGTCCAAGTTCTGCAGCGACGTGTTTGAGATGCGCGGCCACGAAGAGGAGCTCATGCTCGTGGCGAACCCGGCGCTGGAGAAGTGGAGCTCGCTCGTGGAGAACAACGTGCTGGTGCGCGAGATCGACCACATCAACATCCACGTCATCGCGGGCGTGATGGCGCAGACCGTCGCGCTCGAGCACTACGAGCGCCAGATCGAGGCGATCCTGAACGAGTTCGAGAAGCTCAACACGTCGGTGGAGAAGAACGGGCCGCGCGGCGCGCTCTTCGGACTGGGCATCGGCGACAAGCAGACCGAGCGCCAGCAGCACAAGAAGCTCTTCAAGATCGTGGCCACGAACAACACGCTGCTCATCGACCTTGTGAGCAAGCTGCGCGTGATCGACCGCAAGCGGCCGGGTGACGCCGCGTGGAGCCACACGCGGTACCACAACATGTGGGAGTCGCTCCTCGAAGAGTTTGAGCTCAACGAGCGCTTCAACAACCTCAACTTCAAGCTCGAGCTGATCCAGCACAACACCAAGGTATGTTGCGTTCGTTCCTCAAGCCAAGCCAGGACTCATTTGATGATTCTGAAAGCTCTAACATTGTTTTGTGATGTGTGTCTGTCTATTTGTTTGCCTGTAGTTCTTCTTGGAAGTGCTCGGAACGCACAAGGGTGAGCGCATGGAGTGGTACATTATCATTTTGATCGCAGCGGAGCTTGCCATCGGTGTGTACGAGCTCGTCATGAAGCTCCACTAGAGTGAGGGTGTCCTTGTGTATCAATTTCCGTCCGTCCCACAACGAACAAATCAACCAACCCAACCAAACAAGACCTTAAGTAGACTTTTGCACCATCTCACTGTCTGTTGCTGTCTGCTGTTGGTGACCGCCTATCTATTGCCTTGAGTCTACTTCTTGGCCCACTGCGCGTGCTCGTGCGGCGCCTTGCGGTCCGTGAACTCGGACGCGGGCTTCCTGCCGCCGCCCGTGACGTGTGCCCAGTACGCCTGGAACGACACAAAGTCCACGACGCCCAGGTCCACGGTCTTGGTGCGCAGCATCGCCGCCAAAAGTCCACGAAGTCGCTCGACCTGCGCCGAAGTGAGCGTCGCTGGAGGCGAAGCGCCGGCGCGCACCTTCACGGCGGGCTCCTGCAGATTCAGGTCCTTCGCGTTCAGCACCGTGACGCGCAGCGAGTGGTAACCGTGGAAGCACGTCCAGTAAAAGTGCTTCCAGCCACTGCCGGCGCTCTGGCTCGGACTGAAGCTGTTGCTCGTCTCGTAGCGGAACGCGAGCAGGTGGATGCGCAGCGGTAGCTTGCGGCCCGAGCCCTTGGCCTTGTTCTGCAGCACGTGCGGCAGCTGCTCGAGCACGGGCATAAACTTGAGGATGCTCTTGCCGTTGCTGCGCGTGCCTTCTGGGAAGATCACGACTGGTCCAGACGCGCTCAGGATCACGTCTTCCAGCTTGCGGGGCTACATAGTTGACGCATTGAACCAGTCAGAATGATCAATAGAAACACACCAGCAAGAGACGACGAAGGGCTTCACTCACCGTGGATCGGTCATGGGCGACTGGCAGCGCGAACGAGCGGTAGATCGCTTCCAGGATGCCGCACACGTGCACGAGCCCCTTGGATGCGCCTTCTTCGTTCACAAACACAAACACTGGCGAGAAGCGGCGCGACAGGTACAGGATCTCCACGAAGCTCGTGTGGTTGCACACGATCAGGTCCTTGGCGTTGATCGAGCTGGAAGTCTTGGCCTTCGCACCTGGGGAGCTGCATGATCACAAACAGAGAGAAACATTATCGCTGTTAGATCATACTCAAGCACGTTCATCGAGGAGATACATGTGCAAAAGCAACAACGTACACAAGTCCGAGGCGACGCGCGTTGGCCTCTTCTTCGGACGAGAACACGCCCAGTACGAGCAGCAGCAGCGAGCAGAGCAGCCACTCTGTGAGCCGCTTGAGCAGCCGCCCGATGAACGGGACGAACGCGAGGACGGACGTGACGATGTTGGTCAGCAGGAGCACGAGACCGACCACGAGCACGAGCGGCGCGCGCACAACGAAGAGCGCAGTGCCGCCCAGCAGCTGCAGCGCCTTGACCGCGATATTCGCATGCAACCGCTGCTGCTGCGGCACGAACGGGTTGATGCCCGTCGAGAGGTCCGACCAGCGACTGTACTTCTCCATTGACACACGCACGCAGCAGTAGGATCTGTTTTGAGCCTTGAGTTGCTTTGTTGGCCTCACAAAATGGGAATGGGAGGGAAACGTGGTGGGGTTGACGTCATTCTTGTGAGACAGATGGTCACTCATGTAAAATACTCTATAATTGCATATTTGCTGCTGATCCGTAATCAATCGACCATCGTCCCAGATATGCCATTAACGAGACTGAATCAATGATAAATGCTAGCAATATTGGATACTACAGTATGCATTTATACATTATATGCAAAAATGAAGAATTCAAGACAGACAGGATAAACCATCACAAAAAGCGCTGACTTTTTTCATCTTCTCGCTCTCTCTATCTCACTCGTATCGCATGATCATTCACACAATTGCCCTCAGTCTCAATCCGACACCAGCATGGGCTCCAAGCGCAGCGCCAAGAACGTGCTCTCGAACGGCACCAAAGGAGCGTCTTCTACGCCACGAGTAGCAGCGGAAGAGGAGGAGGAAGAGTTCATCTCCGAGGAGGAGTACCGGAAGAAGTTCGAGCCCGTGGCGCCGTGGAAGCGCAAGAACATCCCGGACTACGGCCCGCTGCACGACACGCACCACGTGCTCATCTTCATCGCCATCGGCATCCTGGCCACGCTCTTCTACGAGTTCACCGAGTACGTTTGATTGATTGATGTGCAGCGTATATATGCGCCTACGTGACTGCTCGTATTGATTCATCATCATGCTCACGCGCGCGTTGCTCTTCTTGCTGGTCTGTTGTCTGTAGCTACTTTGATCAGATCCACCGCGTGTTCGCGTACATCGCGATCTGGTTCCCGCTCTGGTTCCGCCTGCTCTCGACCGTGTCGCCCGCGCTGAGCGACGAAGAGCTCGAGGCGCGCGAGAAGCTCGAGTTCCAGCGAGAGCTCGACAGGCTCGCGCGAGAGGAGGACCAAGTGGACGAGTGAGAGAGCGTAAGTGCCGTCAGCCCGTTTCAGTTGCGTTTTAGCCAGCTCGCTCGTTTGATTGATTGATTGATTCCCATTATGTGTCCATGACACGACATGCACGCCGCTCTTCACGATGTGGGGACGCCTAGATAAAAACAAGCAAAACAAAGCCACAAAGCACCATTGCGAATGCACCAAAAACATAATGAAACAAACAAATCTAAAGCGCGTCATGTTGTTGTTATCCTGTTTTCTCAGACGACCGGACTCGCTAGTGACACAACCTACCTCTCTGCCCTAGAGTACTTGACTAGGACTTGAGCGAACAAGCCTTACTTTCGGAACCAGCCAAAGAGTCCGCCGGACGCAGAGGCAGCCGGGGCCGCCGCAGCCTCGCGCTCGGCCTGCTTCTCCTCCTCGGTCTTCATGCGCTCGCTGATGTCCGGCATCTCGAGCTCGTTGAACGCCACGTCAAAGAGCACGGGCTTGCACGCGACCGCCTGGAAGTCTGGCGGTAATCGCAAAATCTCGTACTGGCCCTTGGCGGTGCCGCCCAGGTAGTCGTTCTGGCGCTCCAAGAGCGACTTCTTCTTCTTCTTCTGGGCTTGGCTCTTGCTCTTGTCATCATCCGCGAGCTGCAGGTGCGCCAGTTGCGAACGCACGACGTCCTCCTGGAGCGACGACTCGAGGAATGACTGCGCGGTCGTGCGGCTCTGCGCGCCAATGAGCTCCTCGCCCAGGTCCTTGATGAACTCCTGGAGCACCACGTCCTTGGCCCCCGGGTGGATGCTCAGGATGTCTTCGCCGTCGGTGAGGAAGCCCGACGCGTACTGGTACAGCGCGATCGCTTCCGAGAACTTGTTCTCGTCCACGTACGACTGCGCGATCGTCGACGCGCGGATCGCCTTGAACACCGCCTGGTACGCGTTGTATTTCGCGAAAATGAGCTTCTCAAAGTCGCTGATCCCTGGGATCATCAAGATCTCGCCCACGCTCTGGATCAGCATGTCCAGGATGTGCGTCAGGTCACCCGGTTGCTTCGCCTTGTCCGTGAACTTGAGCTCCTTGTACACGATCACCGTGCGCTCCACCTGCTTCGTGAGCTTGATGTAGCGCACGTACTCTTCCAGCGCCTCGAGCGCCTCAATGTCCGTGTGCACGAGCGCACTGCCGCTCTTCGACTGCTGCTGGAGCTTGTTGATGTCGTTCTTGATCATCTTGAGGATCGCGTCGTACGAACTGAGCAGCTCCAGGTACAGCTGCTCGCGCTTCTTGTCCTCGCTGCCCTTCTCCAGTCTGGCGCTGATCTCGTCAGGACGGAGCAGCGCGAGACCGAGCTCCTGCGATGGCAGCACAATCTGCTTCCGCTTCCACTCGACGGTCGCGAGGTCCACGACTTTCTGCTTGCGCGCTTCAAGCAGCACGAGGTCGATCTTGGACTGCAAAAGCGAGCTGCTCGCACTGTCGCCGCTCGTGCTCCAGTCGGACGACGCCGACTCGGACAGAATGCTCTTCTTGAGCTTGCCCTGGATGCTCAGACGGTGCTCCGAGAAGCGGATGAACGGCTCGAGCTCCTCCACAAAGTTGCGGAACAGCTCTTTCTGCGACGGCGTGCCCACCTGCGAGAGGTCCGAGTAGATACGACGCGCAGTCGCGAATTTGTCCAGCGCCGCGACGTGCTCTTCGCGGTGGAACGCGAGGTTGCCCGCCATGTACGCCGCATACGCTTCGGCTTCCAGACTCGTGCGGCTAATAGAGCAAGTGCAAGCAACAGAGAACAAGGACATGTCAATCCAAAGCCCACACGAATCTATCCATACAGCAAGACTTCCACTTACGCATCCGCCTTCACCGCGCAGATCGCAACGAGGCGCTGGCTCCAGTCCGACGCCTTGCGTAGACGGCCGGTCAAGTGGAACTTGATGCGCGTGTTGGCGTCGTCGCCGTTCTCAGCCTTCTCCAAGTTGTCGTCTTCCTTCAGCTGCATCGCGTAACTCCAGGCGCGCTCGGCATTGTAGAGCGGCAAGTACAAGTGGCTAAATGGATTGTGACATAGAAAACGAGTCAGTTTCCACAGTGATAACGCAGGGGGCTGATGGTTGTGTGCAGATAGATGGATACAGCCACGCACCGAGCCTCCGTCGCCGTCTCGGCGTCCACCTTCTTGTTCACGTAGATCTTGCCCTTGCCGTGCGTGAACTTGACCGACTTGCGGATGCGGCGCAGGCGGCGCGTGCAGTACTGGCGGTACCGCTGGAAGTCGCGGTGGCGCAGTCCGTTCTGCAATTGCGCCGCCTTCACGGTCTCCAAAACTGCAGTCAGCGCGTCATACACATACAAACGGCACAATTGGTTAGCGCCACTTGATACACCACACTGCATCCCTCTACAGCCATATGCAGCACTCGCATATCCATTCTCCCTCCCTCGCATAGAAAAAAGGCGAGGATCCACTTGCGTAGCTCCTCGCTGACAGAGACAGACGCCAGCGCACGCAGAAGACACAAAGACACAAAGAGAGAGAGAGTCGGTAGAGACGTACTTGGGATGCTGAACACGGCGCTCTCCGCCATCTCGACGTCCGCCGCTGCTGCCTTCTTCGCCATGCTTCGTGGCTTTCTCCCTCCCCCTTGTTTGTTTTGCTCTTGCGGTCCAAGACCTTCTGGTCTTCGCCAGTGACTTCGCGCCTCTATTTGAGTGGCTTCGTATTTTACGTGGTACACACTACAATTCGACTGAATCATCCAAGATTTAGTGTGGGACACCTCAAATTGAGTTATGGTGTGGTCCACATCTCCATTTTCAGACGACTGGAGCCAAAAACCCACAAGCAATACAAAAAGCGAGCTACCAAAAGCAACAAGACATCCATCACCAAGGAGCGCGATGCAGAACTGCTACTTCCCCGTTGTCGCCAAGCCCGTGCGCGCTGTTCCTGCCAATGGAGACAACGCCGACCACCCACAGCAGACTCTGGACCCTATCCGCCTGCTGATCGAGAAAGCCGCGCGATTGGACGAGATCCGCAAGAGCAGCGACGAGCTGCGCCAGACGTTCATGAAGCTCGGCGTCGTCAGCGGCGCCGCGGGCTCGGCGTACGTCGAGTTCAACCGCACGCGCGTCGTCTGCTCCGTGTACGGCCCACGTAACGACACGCGCGCTCGGAGAGAGTTCAACAACGAAGGACAGCTCGTGTGCGACTTCAAGTACGCGCCGTTTGCGGACCAAGTGGGGCGTCGCGAGCGCGGACAGGTACGCCGAGAAACAATCACTCGAGGAGCTTCTTTCTCTATGATTAAATAGGCGCTCATGCTAACAATGTGGGTTTATGTGAATGCGCTTGATACACTCTTATTAGGACCCAGATGAGCTCGAGATGTCGTCGATCCTGACGCAGGCGCTGTCGCCCGCTGTGATGCTACACAAGCTCCCCAAGTGCGTCGTGTCCATCTACGTGGTCGTGCTCGAGAGCGACGGCGGCGAGCTCGCGGCCGCGATCAACTGCGCGTCGCTCGCTCTCATCGATGCTGCGGTCGAGATGTACGACATCGTCACGGCCTCTGGCGCGGTACGTTTTGCGCATGCCAGCAATATTCAGCATTCTCAGTTGTCCTTTTAATGCGAACCAATTCTACTTGAATACTTGTTTCGATAGGGCATCGTGAACAAGAAGGTGGTGCTGGACCCGTGCCAGAAGGAAGAGGTGTACGGCGACGGCAAAGTGGTGCTGGCGTACATGCCGACGGTGGACAAGGTGACGTACATGCTGCAGGCGGGCAAGGTCCACCACACGCAGCTGGCGGAAGCCGTGGACTTGTGCACAGACGCGTGCAACGGCGTCATGAAGACCATGATGACCGCCTCGCTCGTGCAGGCGGCGCTCGCGTCCACTTTGTAAGTCAGGCATCCAATAGAATCTGTATTCTCATCTGCATCATTTTCCAAAAGGCTTGGGGGTTATTGTTGTTCTATCTAAACATGCAGGGCTTTATTGTCAGTGAGTGAGTGGGAAGGGCAACGTGGTTGTCTAAAAGGCGTTCTGTCTCTGCCTTTTTATACAAGCACCTGCTCAGTACGGAGCTGTCGGTTCTTGAGCAGGTTCTTCATGAAGAACTCGCCGGCCTTGTAACTCGAGCGCACCATCGGTCCACTGGCGACGTACAAAAAGCCCATCTGCTCCGCGACCTTCTGCCACTCGGCGAACGCCTCGGGGGTCACGTACTCCTTCACGGGCATGTGCTTGGTGCTCGGACGCAAGTACTGGCCGAACGTGACCACGTCCACGCCGCTGTTGCGCAGATCCTTGAGCGTCTGGTAAATGTCTTCGTTGCGCTCGCCCACGCCGAGCATGAGCGACGTCTTCGTCACCATCGTCGGCACGCTCGCCTTCGCCTGCTCGAGCACAAACAGCGACTGCTTGTAGTTCGCGCGGTAGTCGCGCACGCGGCGCTGCAGCCGCTCCACCGTCTCGACGTTGTGCGCAAACACGTCCAGTCCGGACTTGGCGACCATGTCGATGAGATCCTTGTCGCCCTGGAAGTCCGGCGTCAGGCACTCGATCATGATCTCCGGGAGCTCCTCGCGCAGGAGACTCACGGTCTTCGCAAAGTGGCCCGCGCCATAGTCCTCGTAGTCGTCGCGGTCCACACTCGTGAACACAATGTAGTCGAGCCCCCACTGCGCGATGGCCTTCGCGACCTTCGCTGGCTCCTCGGGGTCGAGCGGCGCAGGCTTCTTGCTGGTCTTGATCGCGCAGAAACTGCAGCCGCGCGTGCACGTGTCGCCCATGAGCATGATCGTCGCCGTCGCGATACCGTCCTTGCCGCCGCCCCAGCACTCTCCGATGTTCGGGCACTTGGCTTCTTCGCACACCGTGGCGAGTCCGAGTCCGCGCACGGTCTTCTTCAAGCGCTCGTAGTTCTCGCCCTGCGTTGGCTGCGCCTTCAGCCAGCTCGGCTTGCGGTTCGACGCGTTCGGCTTGCGCGACGGCTTCTCCGACGCTTGGCCCTTCGTCTCGAGGTCGAAGTCCTGCAGCGAGATGGCGAGGTCCGAGAACGCAGGGCCCTGCTTCGACTCTTCCTCGAGGCGCTGGCGCAGCTCCGCCAGGCGCGAGCCGCGCTCGGTCTTCGTGACCTTCACCTGCGGCGCCGCCACGCTGGAGAGCGCGCGCACAGCGACTGATCGTGTCGCGCCGGTACGCGCCACAGACACCACCGTCACCATCATCGTGCTCTGCATTGTTCGGTTCTGTTTTGCGATTGCACTTGGGAAATGAGCTGCTCACCTTGACTTCGTCACACCACACGAAGAAGACCAACGAAGCACCTTCCATTCTTTCCGATTGTATAGTGTATAAAGTATACACTTTGCTGAATTTTTTGACCTCTCTATTTCGGATAATAAATCACCAAATTCAAGGTTTTGAGGTTTATCACAAACGAAATTCTCTTAATCTAGCGTGACCGCCACGGGATTCCAATTTTGCAACAGGTTGAGTATGTCTACAACTGGAATCTCGTAGCGGCAGTATAGCTTTTGTATATGGAGTATAGCGTCAAGAGATTCCAACTTTTCAAGCCGTTTGAGTATTGCAATTATTAGAATCTCTTGGCAGTCCGCGTTTTTAGAGGCTTTATTTCCGGTCCGACTTAAATCCGCAAAAGCGTTAATTAACGTTTACCCTTTTTCAATCAAACGTTGGCTTGGGTGAATTTTAGTAGGGGGTACAATTGAATGAGGCATGGTATTCCATCTCTTTTTGACGCCATCGCACGCTCACACACACGAACAAGCGATGATCCGAGCGACGCGAGGCATGTGGCGGTCGCCGCGGCAGCTCCTGCGCGCAAGCAAAGCCAAGAAGGGCTCGGCGACCGGCGGCAGACGCTCGGTGTGCGACTTGGCCAAGCAGGAGAGCGCGCACCAGAAGCACGCGTTCGGACGCACCACCATAGACGCGGTGCGTATGTTGTGCATGGTGTGACTGGCAATCAATGGACCTTGTTCATCTCACTAAACTGGTAGTATGAGCCTGTACGGAAATCAATGGATCTGACAATTGCAATGTGCTATGTTGTCTGTGTGGACATCTGAAGATCCCCAAGGCGCTGGCAGTTGGCGCAGTGGACGCACTGGACTTTGGCGCGATGGACGCGCTCATGGTCTCGTTGAAGGACCTGGCGGAAGACGACGACGGGCGATAGCAGCGCTTACATTACAAGAGAGAACACTTTCAAGAAGCCGCCTTGTGTCAATTTGCGGCGTCACGATTAGAAGCTAATTGGATCGTTTATTTGTGCTAATGTGAATAAACTCTAATAGGATGGACAGGAAACTGGGTTTGACTGCCGTGTTTGCATTGGCTCCTTGACCAAGTTCACTCGGCACGCACCAGCAGCAGCAGCAAGGCAAGCTCTACGAGCCGCAACATACTGATCTCAAGCAGCGGGACAGCAAGCGCGAGTCGCCTTGTGAACACGTCAAAGAACCACCACTATTATAGTTCGTCCTCCTGGTCGCGCAACGAACGACAGGACATGAACCACCACACACTCGAGTTTACCAAGTCCCGGACGTGGTGCTCCGTGGAATCGCGCAAGAGAACGCAGCTTTGGGGATTAAACTGAGACTCTTGTGAACGAGACTGAGGACATTCCGGACTACCGGAGAGCCTTGCATCCGTCTCGCGTTACAACGTGCCAGCAACACAAGTCGCATGAACACTACAGATGACGATGAAGCATGAGAGAATGAAGACATGGTACTCAAACAACAAACGTAGCGAGTGTTATTATGAAACAATAGGTTTTGCTCTGTCGACCACAGACGTGTTTGGAACCATTGTCCACCACGACCTCAAAAGTGCTCTACTTGTACTAGGATTAGTAATAGCAGAGAACTTATTCCTGCTGCACTGGGAACTCGAACACAACGTCCTTGTTGGTGAGCTTCTTGTACACAAGCGCAAAGGTGTCAAGCTTGGTCTCAACGTTGACCTGGTCCTTAGGGTCCAGGTACACCTTGAGGAGCTTGGAGCCATCGAGACGAACGCGGGTGCGCTTGCCGACGATCTCGGTTGGGAACACAAGGTCCTGTTATGTGGCAAAGGATCAAATACAAATACAAATCGAGCGAATTAGCATGGGGCGTGGGGTGGCTAATCCCCAGAGGCCATCACAATACGTCACACGGGTGTGGGCAGCAGGCGGACAGCGAGTACGTACGTCAAGGATGGCTTCCTGCACGGCAACGAGCGTGCGCGAGCGTGGGCGTGGGCCGTTGGTCTTGTTGGAGCGGGAGTAGCCCTTGCCGAGGATCGTGCGCTGGGCGATGATCACGACGTGACGGCCAGAGAACTTCTTCTCCAACTCGCGCACGAGGCGAGCCTGGATCTTCTTGAACGCGCTGTGGAGGCGGTATGGCACGAAGATCACGATCGCCTTGCGGCCCGAGGCAACGTCCACCTGCTTGGCGGCGGTGATGTACAGGTCCTTCAGGTCGTTCTTGATCTCGGCAGCCGACTGCTGGAGGTTGGCGAGTTCCTGGGCGACCTGGAGCTCGAACTCATCTGGGGTCTGGCCCTCTGGCTTGACGATCTTGGCCGACATGATTGCTTCTTGGAGTCTTTCTGGAGCAAAACTACGAATGCTTTTTTCATGGCGCTGAGCGCCGCTTTTCGGCACCAAAGAGTCCAAAGAGCTCCCAGCCTTCAATTGCCAACCAGTCGATTCGCCACGCAAATGAGGTGGTCCACATGCATTTTGTTTTCAAAACATATAAACCGTGAAACAACATAACCGCTGGTATATAATATATTCACCCAGCTAAGCCTGTGCAAACGTATACTCGGAAGAGGAGCAAACTCCTGTCATATCTGCACGTGGTTGCCTAGCAAACTGGTTATCATTAAAAAGTATAATATTGGATATCTAAGGCAAACTGGCTGAAACTCAAACCCTTCTTTAACGGAACGGATGACCATCAAAGCACTCATATCACTTTAGAAAGGTACTAACATAACCCATCTGCTTTTACCATCCCGAAAAAAACTCAGGGCAACACCAATTTCGGTCATCATCCCAAAAGCGCATTTGCCGCATCACTTTCTCAACGGCAGCAGCAACACACACACTCTCACACGTGAACGCGTCGCCATCCTCGCAGCAGCTCCTCAAGCGCATTGAGCTCCACGCAACACGCAACAGACAGACAGACAGCCACGATGGGTCGCCGTTCCAGTAGCAGCAGCAGCAGCAGCGACGGCAGCGCGCCGAACTCGCCGCGCGGCGCGGGCGACTTCCCGGAAGAGCCGATCCCGCTCATCACGTTCAGCGAGAACGAGGACCAGCTCAAGGTGAACGAGGACGCGGTGAACATCCTCAAGCAGATCGACGGCAAGGTGGCGGTGATCGCCATGGCGGGGCTCTACCGCACGGGCAAGTCGTCGATGCTCAACTGGCTGCTGGGCCGCCCCAGCGGCTTCCGCGTCGGCCCGACGATCGAGCGCTGCACGCGCGGCATCTGGCTCTGGGGCCAGCCGCAGAAGCACAAGATGGCGGACGGCGAGGACGTCTGGGTGCTCATGCTCGACACGGAGGGCATGGGCGGACTCGAGGCCTCGCAGCAGTACGACGCGCGCATCTTCTCGCTCGCGACGCTGCTCTGCTCCAAGCTCATCTACAACAGCCAGGGCAGTGTGGACGAAAAGGCTATCAACGGACTCTCGTTCATCGCGAACCTGGCGAAGCACATCAAGGTCAGCTCGGACGCTGGTGGTGAAGGAGGCAACAGCGGCAATGACGAGGACGTGATGCAGTTCCACAACTTCTTCCCGTCGTTCCTCTGGGTCGTGCGCGACTTCACGCTCGAGCTCGTGGACGAAGACGGCGACCCGATCTCGAGCGGCGAGTACCTCGAGAAGGCGCTCGCGGACCAGGCGCGCATCCCGGCCAACATGGAGCGCAACCGCATCCGCGCGATGATGAAGGACTTCTTCCGCGAGCGCGACTGCGTGGCGCTCGTGCGTCCCGTGCACGACGAGTCGCTGCTGCAGCAGGTCGACAAGCTCTCGATCAGCGAGCTGCGTCCCGAGTTCCAGAAGCAGCTGAGCGACCTCAAGCAGCTCGTGTACGGCGAGAACCTCAAGCCGAAGATGCTGCAGAACAAGCCGCTGAACGGCAGCATGTTTGCTGGTTTGCTGCACGCGTACGTGGACGCGATCAACAGCGGCGGCGTGCCCGTGATCACGTCCGCGTGGGAAGGCGTGACTGCGAGCGAGTGCCGCAAGGCGATGAGCAGCGCGTTCGACCTTTTCAAGAAGCTCATGTTCGAGATCGATCTGCCAGTCGACAACGAGGACCTGCTCGCGATCTTCAAGGACTCGGAGCAGCGTGCCGTGAAGGAGTACCGCAAGAACGCGATCGGCGACATGGCGAATAAGCTCGAGGGCGACTTACTCAAGAAGATTGAAGAAGAGAAGGGTCACACAGCGAACAAGAACGCAGCCATGTCGAAGGAGATGTGCGAGCGTCTGCTCCAAGTGCTCTACAGCGAGATCATCCAGCCGAAGCTCACGTCTTCTCCTGGGGACGAGAACGTCTTTGGCGACATGCAGCAGTTCACGCAGGAGTGGGGTCGCTTCCGCGACACGTACCTGCACAAGGCGCGTGGCGGTGCCAAGCTGGAGTGTCTCGTGAGCTTCTCTGAGACCAAGTACGCCGAGGCGATGCGCATCTTGCTCAGTCGCCAGGAGGAAGGCTACGAGAAGCACATCCGCCAGCTGCAGAGCGACGTCTCGAAAGTGAAAGAGGAGCTCGGCAGCGTCGGCGGTCGCGAGCAGATCTACAGAGAGCAGATTGAGCAGATGCAAGCCGCGTCGTCTCTCATCATGACCGAGAAGGCGCGCTTCGAGGCCGAGTCCCAGGCGCAGCAGGAGCGCATCGCCAAGCTGGAGGAGCTGCTCAAGGACGAGTCCAAGACCAAGCAGCACGTCGAGATCGAGCGCGAGTCGATCGACCTGAAGCTCAACAGCGAGCAGAAGAAGCGCGAGGAGATCCACAGCGAGCTGGACCGCATGAAGCAGGAGTACGAGAAGCTCATCAAGGAGAAGGAGCGCCAGGAGATGGAGCTGACGCTGCTGAACGAAGAGAACCAGCAGCTGCGCAAGGGCCAGACGTGCGGGTGCACCATCTGCTAAGCCAAGACCATCAAGCTGCTCCTTTGCAAGCGCTGATTCCCCATTTTGCCTGCTGCAATCAGCCGAATTTTTACCAGCAAATTAACGAAACAATAGCAATTCCTAGTCGTGCCTTAGTTCCCAATCCCAACAGCCTCTTACAATGAACGTGAAGGAGCCACAGAGCCTGCCATGCTGTCGCGTTTTCTTCATTTTGTGTGTGTATTATGCGTTGTTTTCTCACAGACCCTGGCGAGTATGGCGAAGACGCTGTTCCTCTATCTCCATCATGACGCCCCGATGCTGCTCTCCTCTCCTATAACTGGTATCTGTCCCTTGTCACACGCTTCCGCTGCCACAAAAATCTGTCCTCGCGTGTATTTGGGGGCTTTCTTGTTGTGTCGTGGCCTTTGCTCGTTCGCTTCTTGGTTTACTGGGAAGTTGGCGGGCGGTTTGGCGTCAGAGGCGACACGTACGCCTTCAACTGCAACAGAAGAGACACAAGCGAGAACGTTAACACCCACACACGCATGCACATACAATGCAAGGCGCTTACATACACACACAAGAGACGTACCTTGAATCCTGTGAGGTCTGGCACCTGCAGCGACAGCAGCTTCTCTGGGTCCACGACGTAGCGGCCGCGCTTGGCGTGCACGCCTTCGTTGCGGCAGCCGTTGCCCTTGTAGAAGCGGCGGTTCGCGCGCTTGGAGGTGAGCGGGCGCAGCGAGTGCGAGCGGCCGAACTTGCTGCTGCGCGCCACGCCGGTGATCAGTCCGTCCAAGAGGCCCATGTTCGTTCACGTGCTTTCTTCCTTCTTCCTGGTCTTCTGGCTTGCGTCTCGGTAATGGAGCTGCTCACTTTGGTGCAGGTGTTGGCCACTGCTTCACCACCCACAAATTTCAGCCAATCAAATTGTATTATTTCTAATTATTGGATTTAATTGGCTGAAATGTAGCGGATTAGGATTTTGACATCGAAAACTGGAGCATTGGAGCATGGAGCATTGGAGGGGTCAGATGTATAAAGTACCAGTCGGCCTTGTCCGAGTTCTTTACCGAGAGTGATCGTTCGACGCTCTCTGAGCCTCCGATGGTGTCTGCATAATCTCTTCTCTATCTTCAGATGTCAATGGCATCCGGCACGATGCGCTTTAGAACCGCAGGCATGTAGCTATGACCGTGCTCTCTCAAGCTGTCGATGTCCAAAGATCCAGGGTAGTGTTCATGCAGCCACTGCGCGATCTCCATGTTCTTGATGCAAGCAGCGCCAGAGTTGAATCCGTTCGCGACAACCCCATCGCATCGGTCCGCATGAAGAAAGAGCACCACGTCGAAATGACCAAAGTGCGCAGCCAGGCGCGTCGCATTGGTCGTGCATCCTTCGCTTCGGTTCTCGTGCAACCACTGAACAAGTTCCAAATAGCCATTCGACACCGCGATGTCCATTGGTTGCGTAATACATCGCTCTGTGCGATTCGCGTCGAGTCACTTGACAACTTCGAGGCGCCCTTCTTCCACCACCCTGTCCATCGCACCGAGCGCATCTGCGCAGTCTTCGTTCCGGTGGGGTTGAAGGCACTTGACAATCTTCAGATGGCCGCAGCCTGCGGTGTAACCCATTGGGCGGAACGTACATCCTTCCAATCGGTTTGTGTGGAGCCACTGAATCGCATGGAGATAGCCCCCCGCGCAGCTGAGTCCGTGGCTCTACTAGTGTACCCCTCCCTGCGGTTCACATGAAGCCATCGCACAACGTCGAGGTAGCCATTGCCCGCGGTCAAGTCCATCGCTTTGTAAGCGCACCATTCCTCTCGAATCGCGTGAAGCCACGCAGCATGACCAGAGCAGACGTGAGCGGGGGTGGTGGCAGCAGCGCAATCTCTGCAGATGATTCAAGAAGCAGAGCGGTCGTGGAGTTCCTGGTCGGGTTGAATGCGCCTCGACTCGGTTGAGGGAGATTGGGAGAGTGAGGGAATCTGCATGGGTGGGTTGGCAATGGCAATGAGACTACGAACTTAGTGTGTCACATGGATACATCCTTGCAGAGTGTATGTCTTTTGGGTTGTAAGTGCGCATGACGTGGACTATTGATTGTCCTGGACATGGGTACACCTTAAAGTTGCCTGCGACGGACTTGTTCTGTAGTACAGTAGTGAGCTAGTTCGATCTGCTGACGCATCTTTGGACACGCGAAGCATCGCTCCTACTTCTCGAGTAGCTCTGCACGATGTAGTATTCAACATTGGTATCTATTCATTTATCACATCGCCTCCCCGTCCTCTTTCGATTTCAACAGCGTCCTCTTTCTTTTTCCCTGTCATAATTGCGCTCCACTCAATCTCCACTCTTCTCTTTCCGCCCCTCGCTAGCACCGTAACGCTCTCTTGACCGGCATGAAATCGTTCTTCTTTTTCACGGGCTCGCACACAACACGAAAGGCTGCTTAGTACGACGGTCGGTTCGCGGAATGGGACGCGCCGGTGGAGATGAAGCGCTTCGCGGCGACGACCCAGTCGATGAGGTCGCTCTGGCTCGAGCACTGGAACGTGAACTTGCGCGTCGACTCGATGCGGAACATGCTGCTGAAGAGACCCGTCGCCTGCGTCATCTCCGTGATCTCAAAGCTCGGCACTGCGCTCTTGCCGAGGATCTCGATCTTGCAGTTGGTCAGACACACGGACGAGCACACGACGTCGTGGCTCTGCTCGTTCATGCAGATCGCTTCGAGCATCGCGTCGCTCGACTGCGAGATCGACCGGTTCGAGTTCTCCTTGAGCTCGATCAGGTGCAGGAACTCGTCTTGCGTGATCGCGCAGAGCACGTCCTTCCACGAGCGGAACAGCGAGCCGCTCACCTGGTGCTTGAGGAACCCGCAGCGCACGAGCAGCGGACTCGAGATCGGCGACCGCAGGCTCGCAAACAGCTTCTGCTCCGTGTCTTCGCTGGTGAGCGACGCGGCGGTGTACTAACAGAATGACAGAGAACCAGGTAGATAACATTGTGAGCATTCTGGACCCAAACATCTGGCTTGAGGGTAAACTCAAGTGTTCCACTTGCATTCTTTGGTATTCTTCGCACACTGTGGAGGAGATCGCGCTCAGGCTCAATGCGCTATGATACGCAAAGCACAACACAGTTAGCATGACAATGTAAGCAAATTTTGCACCGACCAAGCTAGTCCCCATATAAAAGTGAGCATGTACCACCTACCTGCACGGCAGACATGGGCTCCGACATCCCACCCGAGAGCTCGTCGTACAACAATTTCTGCTTGCGGATGTACGTGTCGAGCGCCGTTTGGACCACCGACACGCGCAGCACTTCGAGCGTCTTGTACTGCTGGAAGAGCGCCGACATGCCCTTGACGTACTCGACACGCTTCTGGCGCAGCTTCTGTACGTTGATCGTGTACGCGATCTCGGCGAGCCACAGATCCTGCTTGGCGCCGTCGCCGCGCGTGTTCGTGCTGCGGTCGCTCTCCATGTCGCGGAAGATCGCGTCGTACTTGCTGAAGCAGTCCACGACGCTCTTCTGCGCCTCGTAGAGCATAAAGTCCAGCTTGTTGCCCTCGGCGAGCATCGCGGCACTGCGCTCGTCGTAGGTCGTCACCATCTCCTCCAGCGGCCGCACGACCACGTCGCGTCGGATCACGTTCGCGAACTGCGCGATCTTCTCGGACTGGTGCTGCTGCACTTCGCCCAGCGTGTTGAGCGCCTTTGCGCACGACGAGAGCAGGCTGAACTGGTCCGACGACCCATTGCCAGCAGCAGAGGAGCCAGCACCGCCACTATTAGAGCTGGTACTGCCCGGCAGTCCACTCACTGCAGGCTTCTCGATCACCTGGCGGATGCGGCGAAGCGATTCGGCGTACGCCAGGTCCTAATAAGTACGAGTCACAAAGCGTCACTATTACCACAACCATCCAATTGCATACTGATTGATGCGTAAGCTTATAGGCACAAACCGCAAGTACGCACCGCTTGCAAACGCATGGCGAAGAACCGCTGGAGGCGCGCGTTCTCCTCCTTCGCGCGCAGAATCTCCTTCTCAAAGTGCTGCCAGTAGGCGCGGTCTTTCTCCTGGAACGCGTCGATCTGCCCCTTGCGCGCCGCTTCGAACGACCGCACGCCCTCGCAGCTCACCGACTTGTTGCGCCAGAGCATCGCGCTCGAGATGCCTGCGCACGTACAGCCGCACAGACAGCAAACGATAAGTTAGTCCACAGGTTGGTTACTCAGTCAATTGATGGTATCGCCACATGTCACGCAACGCGACTCGACAACACACAGCCACAAAATTATAATAGAGAGCCACATGCAAATACAACTAACACCACGTACCGATGGTTGCGGACCCAGAGAACGTCGCGCTGCGCGACTCCATGGACGCGCGGCGGCCCTGGCCTGTTGGAGATACTGCGTCATTACTGCTATTGCTAGTGCTGTTGTTGAAAGATGACGGCGCTTGGGCCGCTGATTGCGCGCTCGGACGCGTCTCGCTGGACGGCGCGTGCTGCGTGTCGACTGCAGAGCTGGCGTCTGCATGTGCATCTGCATCTTCGTGAGCTGCTGATGCATCGGGGAGTGCGGACGCAGCAGCAGCGCGCTGCGCACTCGCGTCGTCCGCGGCGTTGGCGTCGCTCGTCGCCCTCATTTGTCTGTTTGGAGCCTGGATTAAAAGTGGGATTTTTGCAGCTTCATCTTTGTGGCAAAAAAGCGGCGAGTGCGAAATTGAATACCCTCTCCAAGACGATTTTGGAAATATCAAGATTAAAAGGATTATAATTTGACTATAGAGAATGTATCTGCTTCTCGAATCATACATTGGATGTTTTCGTAATTATTGAAGCTATCGTCTTGAAGAGGGTTGACATTATAACCTGCCGGAAAAGACTGCATGATATGACCGACAGGGTAGTTTTCGGTGTGTCTTGCTTGAGGATAGCCTATCCATAGGACAGCTAAAGTTCGCGTGTTTAGTCAAGTGCGTGCGCACTTTTCAGATCAGAAAGTGAAGCCATGTCAAATAAATACAATCCCTTTTCAACCACAAATTATACCTGATCACTCTTCACCACCAACACTGTGGGAGTTTGCCACCACTGTCGACGAAGACGCGTCCTTACCACAACACTCTATATCAAATGCAGTGTACTGTAGATTGATGATTTTTCAAGTGGCTGTCGTGCTCAGAAAGCCGCACTTCCGTGCTTGCTTGTCGTGGATGAAATGCGGTGATCCAAACTTTGGATTCCAACGCCCTGCCTGCAATAAAATGATGCATCCGACCAGAAACAGAATTGTCGTGCTCTCTCTATCTTCTGCAAACAGCCATTTATGGCCATTGCTACAGGAGACAGCCACAGATTCGATGGAGTTTCCTTCCAGCATTCGTCACACTCTGCATGTTATTGCATGTCCCCCTTCTGCTGATGGTACGTTGCAACAGTGTCCTCGCTCAGTCTGACGATTGCCCGTCGAAACCAATGAGCTCAGCGACTCACTGACTACTCTTTATATGGAACCAAACTGTACTTTGCTGAAATCAATTGGAGGCGTCGAATGATTACATTCTGAACCTTCTGAGTTACACATATTGCAACAATCAATCACCAGACGAATATGGCAATCGACAATTGTGCGAGTGACGTTACCTCTGGCGCGCGCTCAAGTAGATGTGTTGCCGGCATAGAGCTCACTGGCTCATCGAGTTTGAGCCTACCCTGTCCTAGGAATGTTCCTCCTCCGGAATCTTCGTTTGTTTCAGAATGCGTCAGCAAGCTGCTCATACTGAACAGCCAGCCTCTTGTCAGAGCAAATCGTTTGCTTTGCGACCAGCTGATCCCTTCGAGTCAGAGCGCGAGTCGCCACATGAGAAAGCGTGAGTGACAACTCCCACTCCGGCTTGTTGCCCACCGAATTGTCCGACCTTCCTCGTAGCAGCAAGCGTCGCGGAATTTTCAGAGCCCCAAGGAGGAACAACGCAGTCCTGAGATGGAAGCACGCAGTTCATTGATCTTTGCGAGAGAATACCAGCCTGAGTTTGAATTTGAATACGTACGCGCGTACTTCCCAGATCAGACAAAAGTGAAGCCATGTCAAAAACTGAACTTATCATCATCATTGTGAATCACGAGCATGTATTGTCACAACCCACACTTGAGGCTTCCACCACTTTGGTAGTTTGCCATTCGTACCCACCATAAGGAGCATTTAACACCGCACTCTATGCAATGAGA
>JAADVK010000272.1:0-33053 GCA_023334975.1 Globisporangium sylvaticum
AAAGCAAACCATTAGAAGACTGTACCATAAGTACCTGATAATCGTAGATGCGGTGGACGTTCTTGACCAGCTCGGGGACGAGTCCGACGAGGAAGATGCCTTCCGGCCCCAGCACAGGTGCCAGCAGCTTCGCGGCGCGCACCTTGCGGCGAATCGAAGTCGCGATCGACACGAAGACACTCGTGAGCGCGACTGCAACAGCAGCAGTCACAACCTCCGTGAATGAGAACCCTAAGGCTTGAGGTAGGACGAAGGCCATCTTTCACAGATGCACGGAGAATTCAAAAGTGAGGAATAGCAAATTGCAGAGAAGGCTCTCGCGCTGGTGGGAAGAAGGTTTCAGTTGTTCTCTTAGAGAGGAGCGTGGTGACCGAGCGCTCTCCCAGACTCCTGCGAATCGAATGCAGTGCGAGCTAAAACAATGCAATCTCATCAGCAGATGTTGAAGGTTTGACATAAATGATTATGCTGTTGTCACTTGTGTGACAACAACATAATCATTTCCTCAGACACGGAGTTGGTTGAAGTGAATTCTTGAAGTACACGATAAGTAAATGGCTAAGAAGTGAAGTGCTGGGAGAGTGACCGCTTCTGTCGAGTGGGTTGTGTGAGCGCTGCTACTGGCCACACATTCGAATACACTTCGTACACTGTCTTCACTGCCCCTGGGTTGGATGCGAGGATACTTGGAAGTATCCTTACAGCTCTTTCGAAAGTCTTCTACCGCACCCAGAATGACAAAGCTTTTTCCTACTGTCGTTTCCTTCACCAGCGCTCCAGAGGTGGGCCGTGCACTCGCTCAGTCGTTCACTTTTGAATCCACCACACTCCAGTCGAGACAGTCATGCTCGTTCTCCCTCCAGTGTCAGCGGTCACTCAGCTCTTGGCTGCGGCTGCGACCGTCGCGCTCACGGTCGCGATCGTCTCGATCGCCAGCCAGATCCGCCGCAAGATGCGGTCTGCGAAACTGTTGGCCTCCGTGCCAGGACCAGAAGGGGTCTTCCTGCTCGGGTTTCTACCCGAGTTTGCCAAGAACATCGACCGGATCTACGACTTTCTGGTGCGTAGCTAACCCGTTTCAAGACGGTGAGCTGGCTTCAAGTGTATTGATCCGATTCTTGTTATCCTCCTTTACTTATCTTCTGTGGTTTGATTAGAATGAGCTGATGACAACGTATGGCGGACGCATGAAGGTGCCCTGGACGATCTTCAACGACAATACACTCTATGTAAGTAAAGCGCACAAACAACACACGCGCATGCTTGGGTTCTTGGACCGTTCGTCTGATATTTTTCGATTGACAATGTGTGTGCAGCTCACTGACCCAGCGGATGTCGAGTACATCCTCTCCACGAACATGAACAACTGGGTCAAGTCGGACCATTTCATCGCTTCCGTGGGCGAAGTGTTTGGAAGATCGCTACTTGGTATAAACCATGCGCACACAGCGGACGGCGGCGCGCTCTATCGCATCGAGCGCAAACTGGTCACGAAAGTGTTCACGACATCCAACTTCAAAGTGTTCACTGAGGGCATCTTCCACAAGTACGCGGTGAAGGTTGCAGATCTCATCACTGCGCAGAATGGCAAAGTGGACATGCACATCATCAGCAGTCAGTACACGCTGCAGACGATCTTCGACATTGCGTGCGGGGTTCCGCTGGAGAGCATCGATAAAGAGCTGGGGCTCAAGTTCATCAGCAGTATGGACTACGTCTTTGGCAGCATCTCGCAACGCTTGGCCGTGAAGCCCTACTTCAAATATTTCTGGTGGTGCATGCCGAGCGAGTACCGGCTCAAGCGCGAGACCAAGGTGGTCCTCGAGCTCGTCGGTGGTGTTCTCAAACAGCGTCTCAAAGAAGACGAAGCAGTCGTCGCCAAACGATCGGACGTGCTCTCGCTGCTGATCAGGCGAGCCCGTGAGCTGAACGCAGAGGGGGAAGCGGTTTCGGATATTCCAACCTTGTGCTCCCTTCTCGCGGCGACCATTTTCGGAGGTCGGGACACCACGTCGTCAGCGATCTTGTATTCGTTCTACAACCTGGCACAATACCCTGAAGAGCAGGACAAGATCCTCGAAGAGCTCAAGACTGTCTGTTCGACGGCGCTGACCTACGACGACGTGAAGAAGCTCAAGTACCTGGACGCGTTCGTGTGGGAGACCATGCGTCTGTATCCTACGGCGCCAATGAATTTGAAGCAAGCTGCTGAAGACGATGTGCTTCCAGATGGAACGTTTGTTCCCGCAGGGACTGAGGTGTACTACTCTGCTTGGTATATGGGTCGCAACAACGCCAAACTCTGGGGGGTGGACCAACTTGTATTCCGACCCGAGAGATGGCTGAAGATGAAGACTCGTCCGACTGCCTACGAGTTCCCGGTTTTCCAGGGCGGTCCGCGCATCTGCCCAGGTATGAACATGGCTCTACTGGAGACCAAGCTGTTCATCGCGATTCTGCTTCAAAAGTTTCACGTGAAGATCCAGGAGGGCGAGCAGCTCAAGGACCGGCCGTACGTTGTTGGACCGACGCTGGTGATGAAAGGTGGTCTCCCGCTTCAACTTTCGCCAAGACAGGCGGCTGCAAATTGATCGGCTGGAATTTTGGTACGGGTTTTCGAGTTTTCCTCATCCAGAGAAGGCGAGTATGTTCATGTTTGCGAGACTAATGAATGAGGTTGCATACTGTTTTCTGGTTTCCAATGCCATACTCCGGCCCACACGTTCTTACGCGGAGTTTTCTAGAATGCCGAGTACCTTTAGGTGGGCTACCTCTAAAATCAATTATAATGAACCCTTTGGTCAGCTCACGTGTCCTGCTCATCGTGTGCATATCGCACATGCCGTTCTGCTGCTTGATGAGGTTGACGAGCCGCATCGTGTACTTGCGAAAGATGCCCTCGGCGAGCTCTTTGGAGTTGGCAGTCGTGAACACGCGCGCCGCCACTTTGCGCTGCAGACGCCACACTGCGCCGCCGCCCACTATGCGCGCGTAGTTGGACACGAGGAGCGCGTTTCCGAAGATTTCAGCCACGGACTTGATAAAGTGGTCCGACTTGCCTCAGTTGTCGACGTTCGTGGACAGCACGTGCTCGACGTCCTTGGGGTCCGAGGTCTACAGCGAACACCAAGGATGAAAACACGAACACAAAGAAGAATCGAAGTCAGTTCGTGACGCAGGAATCAGGCACAGTACCGGTTGTACTGAGTAGACTAACGTAGAGAGTGCTGTCGGAGATAATGCTCCAGGGCAACTTCGTCTGCCCGCCATACTTGATCATCAGCTCGGCCTGAGCATTTATAACAACAAGTAGCAAATTGATCATTGCCGTCTCTGAGGCCCTCGTCAGTGTCTAGATTAAAACAAACCTCACCTGGAAATCGTAGAAGCGGGCGATGTCCTTGATCAACTCCGGAATGAGTCCGAGCAGGAAGATCCCTTTGGGCCTCACACGGACGCCAGCAGCTCTGCGGTTCGCATCTTGCCCCGAATCATGTTGGCGAACGAGAGGTTGACGCCAGAGACTGCAACTGCGACAACCGCCATCAGGACTTGAGCGATGGAGACCTTCGACGCTACTGGGTGCACTGCACTCACCTTTGTTGCACGCGAGTGGAGAATTCAAAAGTGGAAGAGAACACAGCAGCTCTCGTGGAGGATGTGTGAAGCCACAGGCTTGCTGATCATGCCAGCATGACCAGTTTCAAAAGGCGAGCGCTCCTTCAGCGTGGATGTGATGGAATATGTAGTTCGGGCATAAAAGTCTGTACGTCCTAGAGTCGAAGGGTACATTTGGGTATGTTCTTTCTCAGTTGAGTATCGGTATGCGTACCTGCAGGAGAGATGCCCTACAAAGGCAACAGAGTGTAATGGTACTGACAACCCACTCTCAGGTATTATTTGTTATGTTGGTAGAGCTGAGATCATCTCAACAACGAGGTCCTCTGGAGTTCAAGGGGCTCCAGAACAACTACAGTACTGTATACTATAAATCAATACACCTTGAGCCGAAGCATATCGTCATTGTGGCCATCCTGTGAATCGACGCTGCTGATGTCAATGCGTGGAAATCGGTAGCCTGGGAACGATGGCGGCAGTTGGCATCAGCAGCACACCAAGCAGTTTGGCGCCTAGCTCGCAATAACACTGGCACTTTGGGGAGAGAGGGGGCAAGAGATATGACCGTAAGGTAAGCCCAAGTTCGATTGTCAAGCATTTTGCAGCGTGGGATGTTTTCCTTTCATAAACAGCTATGATGTTGCTTACCCATGCTGGGCGGCACTTTGACTCTCAAATCTCAGGTATTCTCTGTGTCCCACTCCATCCTCGCTGAAATGGCAGTGGGACACAGGGAATACCTCGCTGAGAATCCCTCTGAAATTCTGTGGTTTGACAGGGAGCTCACACAAGTACAAGCTAATATGTTTACACTCTTTAGAGTCACCAGTAGTGTAGCCATTGGCTATTTAGAGGCGCTGGCAATGTTACCACGGGGCACAGGAGTATCCACAGATCTCGTGGAGCAAGTAATGAGAAGGACGGGCTGGTCAGCGCGCATTCTCAGTACTCATGACGCTGAGAGCGTCATTGGACCTTGTGTCCGAGGTCTTCGACCAAGCTCTTGAGCGGGAGGTCACTCTGCCCTGCAGCTGCCGCGTCGCGTCACTGCTTGCAGTTTGCGCGTAGTTGGAACATATAAGCTGGCTTGCGAAACACTCCGCCCATGTACTAAACGAGTGGTCCAAGTTGACCTAGACATAGATGTTCACAGTTCTTCTAGAGCACGTAAACCACATCATATCCGCTGGTCGCCGAAGAGGTTCCTGGGGGTATTCGTTCGTCCGCCAAGCAATGGCCTGGTCTCCAATATATGGACACCTGGCATTGCGAGACATAGTAAAAGATCTATCAACAGAATCCAGTATTTTCGTACCTGGGCATCGTCATCGATGCGGTACAGGTTCTTGGTTAATTCAGGGGTGAATCCCACCAGGAAGATGTCCTTCGGTCGAGGCACGGGCAAGAGCAGCTTCGCAGCGTATATCTTGTTCGTACATACTGTAGACATAGTGCTCTTTTACCGTTTGGTGAAATTATGATCAAACAGAAGACAGAGAATTGCGCGCTCAATGGTCGGATTCTGCTCGTCCCAGGTGCTGCCTCCAACGTCGTCGTAGCGTACTGCGAATGTGATTCTCACCACTAGAAGAAGAGAGACAATCCAAACACATAGTTTAGCGTTATCGTTTTCTCAATGTTGCAGAAGCTATGGAAAGGCAGCAGTGAACACGCGCGCACGCCTAGGAACACAGACTTGCTAGAGAATGAGTAGCGAGCCGCGCTACTGGATCGACGGCTCTCGAGGGGTGAACTGAACCGGGAGCCCGCCTTTCATTACCATGCTTGCCGCAAAAATATACTCTCGGTCCTCTACCTGCTCGCCCTCCTGGATTTTCACGTGGAACTTCTGAAGCAGGGTCGCAATCAAGATCTTGGTCTCCAGCAGCGCCATGTTCATACCCAGACAAGTTCGCGGACCGCCCTGGAAAATCGGGAGCTCGAACGCGGTCGGGCGTGTCTTCATGCTAAGCCACCGCTCAGGTCTGAACATGTCCTGGTCGTCGCCCCAGAGCTCGGCGTCGTTACGACCCAAGTAGTAGGAGGAGAAAAGGATCTCAGTCCCTGCTGGCACAAACGTTCCATCGGGCATTACGGCGTCCTCCGCCGCTTGCTTGAGGTTTGTTGGAGTCGCCGGGTACAGTCGCAGAGTTTCCCAAACGAAGGCGTCCAGGTACTTGAGCTTCTTCACGGCTTCGAAAGTCAGAACATTTATGTCGATTGTCTTGAGTTCTTCAAGGATCTTGTCCTGCTCTGCTGGGTACTGCGCCAGGTTGTAGAACGAGTACACAATCGCAGAGCAGGCGGTCTCGCGACCTGCGAAGATCGCTGCTGCCACAGTGGACCGCAGCGTTGGAGTATCCAGTATCGCTTCGCCCTCATCCTTCAGCTCGCGAGATTTCTTGGTCAAAAGTGACAGGATGTCGTAGCGCTTGGTAACCTGGTCTTCACTTTCCTGGAGACGCTTCTCGAGGATCCCGTCGACGAGGTCCAGCATCACCTTGGAGTGGCGCTTGAACAGGTACTCGCTCGGCATGCACCACCAGAAATATTTGAAGTAGGGCTTCACGGCCAAGCGTTGCGAGATGCTACCAAAGACGTAGTCCATACTCCTGATGAACTTGAGCCCCAGCTCTTTGTCGATGCTCTCCAGAGGGACCCCGCACGCAATGTCGAAGATCGTCTGCAGCGTGAACTGACTCGCAAGCGTTTGCATGTTGCACTTGCCGTTCTGCGCACCGTTGATGATGTCGACGATGCTGACCGCGTACTTGTGGAAGATTTTCTTCAAAGCAAACAAACAAGTTTGCAGCAAGTTCGTGTGATTGCTACAGACAAGAACTTCGTCGAAAGGCGTGTGTTGAAGGACGAGTTTAAACATGCTAGATTGTTGCTCAACCCATATTTGTCCAGACAGGTGAGTTGCGCATTGATGCTCGCGGGTCTCGGAAATGGTTCGTTTAACCCTAGGGAACTCACACGAATGCTTCTCACGTTGTATGCAGGTCATTATCCTTGATCGTTCAAACAAGAAGATAGTGTATAGTACTGAAAGACCTGATGGTGTTAATTGTGAAGGCGACGTCTGAAACCCAATGCAACCAGCGCAAGGCGGTGTGCCTGGCACAACTCAAAGAAAACACAAACCGCCCGCTTTACCAAGATTTCTGAAAAACTGGGATAAATGCACTGTCGAGTGGGTGTCGTACTTGCGACAGAACGTACTCCACTTCGGCAACAACACGAATAAAAGGTAAATGCTTGAATATTGTATGACAGAAGTCCGACTGGCAGTCGACACTACAAAGATCAATCCAAGCCCACGCACTACAAATCAATCCAATCCCACCTAGTTCGACATTCACAATTTCGGCTGTACGCTGGGTCACTTCACAGACCGCCAGATATCCACCATGGAGAATTTCTATTGAGCGAGGGAGTGTTTTTTTTCACGACGTGACTTCTTGGTGGATTGGATAATTTTTTTGATGGATTGGAGTAATGACTCCGACTTGCAAGCGCACAAACCGCCAGAACAGCTATCCGAGTATAATGAAGCCACCGAATCAAGAAACATATGGACTCATCATTATTTTTTGGTTATGCTTCCAGCAGCACGTTGATGCGTGTCGATGCATTACAGGAAGAATCGATCGTAGCTGTTCGGTATGTGACTCTGACAAACACTGTTTTCATGGAAGTGTGAGTTCCTGGGAAGAACCTGCTCAAGTTTGGAAAAACAATGTGTCTGAACAGCACGTACGTACTGGCAGGACTTCTCTCTATCCAATACGATTGCGATGCAGAGGTTGGCGTTGTGCATCTACGTTTTGCAGACTGCCTTGGCATGTCCAAGTACTTTCGTTCGCGCTATCTTCGAAAAAGTTTACAGCTAATAAGTAAATAAACTTTGTTTGAATTCTTTGACCCCGAGGAGCACCATTGCATCAGCGAGAAACCAGAACCATCTATACCATTCACACCTTCCAGACGCTATGCAATTCAAGAGAGAGCGGCGGGAACTTCGAACGCGACTGCTCGGAGCTGCGAGCGCGCAAGGGGGACGCACCAGAGGCGCTCAGCGGGGTCGGGACCTACACCGGCTGCCTCCTTTGTTTCCCTCGGCGCACACCAGAGACCGCCGTGCGCTGGGACTACGGAGCGAACACCGGGGGCCGCTGGGAGGACAACTACAGCGTCCTGCACGTCGCCTCCGTGGAGGGACGGCGGGCAAAATCAAGTTCTGCGCTGCTGAGCTCCAAGAGCTCGCCATCGAACGTACGCGATGTGACTCTGTCTTGGTGAGACACTCGCCGGCCTGATGCCAACAGCAATGAAGAGCGCGAACCAGGCAGGCTATGACTATTTCAATAATCCAGCTACACGGAAAACCAAGACAATTAATCAGTCCCTTGGGCGAGTCCCGACTGACATTCCGTTGCAGTCCCCGTATTTGATCTGCGGATGTCTCAAGCGGTGAATGTCTCTATCACGTACGTCCTCGATTTCATCCACTACACGGACGCGGACAACAAGAGGTGTGAGGTTGAGCGACTCCGTCCTCGATGAAGCTATCATCGTTCGGGCGAGACCGGCAACACGAGCCGGATATGGTGCCACGACTACGGAGCTCACAGAGCCTGCGGGCTGATCGACTCGGACGACGTCATTGAGGGACAAGCTGCCGACCTCCCGGTGGCAACTGAGACTCCTCCTTACCAACACTTTGAAGCGTGCGCGGGTGGCGCGACTGTCAGAAGTACACAGGTGGGAGGACGAAGACGCAACTTTGATGCAGCTACGCGAGTTTAGTGCTGCCTTCGCGGGCCAGCACGCGATGCAGAAGGGCATCGACATTCGGTAAAATCAAGAAGGGAGGGGATGACGAACCTCGGACCGTCCTTCGTGTTGGGCAGCTGGAGGGCATAAACAAGGACATTCCGACAGGACACCAACCTGTGCAGAATGATCAAGGTCGAAGCGGACTGTCCTGGCCGCTCCAAAATGATGTTCGGGGACGTGAGTGGGGCCGTCCGGCACATCCCAATTCGTGCTGAACATGTGGGCCGTTTCCCGGATCAATTCCCGAACTGAGAGTTCTTGTCACCGACCTCGCGTACCCGTTCGGATGGACAGAGCCCCGGGTCTCTACTGGATCGCAGACTGCGGGGTCCATCACTTGCACACGTCAGGGAGTCCGCAGTGGGAGGGCTGCTGCACCGTTTGACGGCGAGGTGTGGTGAAAAAGCAAAAATCAGATCTGGGTGGACGTCGGTTCTCGACTGGTGGGTACAAATTGTCTCTCCGATCCGCGATGATCGCAGTACCAGAACCGGCATCATCCAACGAGAAAAAGTCCACGCATTGTTTCGTCTCATGTAAGGCGCTCGGGTGGGAATAGAGCTAGACCAACCAAACGATTTCAATGTCAGAAAAGAAGTTCGAAAAGGCGAAACAACGAGCCAAGGAGATGCTTCGATGCGAGCACATTACCGAGACGAAACTGCACCAGCTCATTGGTGCGTTGCGGCATATCTCCACTTGCCTGAAAGCTGCAGCACCGCTCTTTCAACGCGCTACAGGGCTAAGTCGGCGAACCTACCGGCACATGACAATCTCTATCGACCAAGCGGCACCCTACGACCTCTGTTGGTTCCTCGACATCCTGGACACGGCGCGCCTCGATCGAGTGCCGATGCACCGATTTGCACAGACTCAAGCACCAAACATAGAGATTCTCATGAATGCGAGCGATGTGAGAATGTGCGGGTTGTTTTCAGCAACGGGAGAGTTCATCCAAGTGTCCTAAAACGCGACTGAAGTCGTTGCCATCAGCGACTTCAAGGAATGTCGAGCGAGCGACTTTGGCATCAGCCTCCGCAAGCTCATGAGCCCTGTTTTTGCCTCTTCGGTGTGAGGGGAGCAGTATGCAGGCAGCACCTACGATGCTCAACGCCACGAGTGATTCTGGATCGAAAACCAAGCCGCTGTAGTTTAGAACAACAAGCGACTAAGTCGGAATGCGTACGCCGCACATGCTACTGCGGATCTTCAGCCTCATCACGTTGCAGCACGGTTACTGCAGGACAGCGGTTCACATGGCGGGGGAAGAGAATATCATGGCTGACGCAGCCAGCCGTGTGCGGCAGTCGCCGGCAAATGCGTTGCAGTTCACTGACTTGTGTTGATTGTGGACGCAGGTCACAGTCCCAGCAAACTTGTCGCATCTGTCCAGCGTCTGGGGGACGCACTCCGAGCAGGAACTCTAGCGCAGGCGTTACAGTCCTTGTGCGGGAGCGTGGGGCTCAGCGGACGGCGTAGTGCAGATTCATGAGCTACCCCGTGCGGCTGGAGAGCACGCTGACGGCAACGAATGCAGAGCATCTCAGCACCTTCGCGGTCTACATGTGGTAGTTCGGCATTATCCGACGAGCGACGGGTAACTAGTACATTACCATCGTCGGCAAACTGTTTGCTGTGCGCTGAGACTACCGGAACACTCTTAAGTACGACTCAGGCGTCAACGCAAGTCGTGCCATCCTTCTGAGCGGCACTCGGCGGCTCACAACCGCGGTCAAGAAGCAGCAGCCAATCACAACTCGCCTGCTTCTGTCGATCCAAGCCGTCTGCAATCTGAGTCAATCTTGAGGTCAACTGCTATGGGGTGGCTACTTCCTGCACACCCCTTCTTACTGTGACGCTCAGAGTATCTAAAAATTGGAGCGATTTCGCGTTCTCAGACGCACATGGCAACGCAGTACTGCCAAGGATAGTACGTGTGGTCATCATAAAGATCGAGGGCGGGGGAGAGAGAGAGAGAGAGAGAGAGAGAAACACCCAGTTCGGGGGTGAGGAATGGTGCTTCAAGCTAAAGACTGATGACTCCGTACTCTGCCCCGTACGAGCTGCCAGATGAATCATCAAGGGGGTAGCGGCGTGCGGTACGCCGCCTCATCAACCAGCTATTAGAATTCAGGCTGGTAGCGGGATCACGTGTGTGGAGGTCGCAGCGACGATCAAGACAGCCGCGACTCACTGCGGTCTCGACCCTGCGCGCTTTTTGACACACTCTTCCGCATCGGCGGTGTGACAAGACCCTGAACGCCGGCACCGACTGCTTTGTGATCAAAACGCTGCGGAGGTGGATGTCCAACTACTTCGATGAATACCCCGTCTTGACCGCTGACGGAACGGTTGGGCTGTCGGCGCTCGTGACTTAACTGATGAGCAAAGGGGTGAGCCCAGTGCTGAAGGAATGCTCCGGTCGCAAGTGGATCAGCGGGCTACGGACCATCCTTGTCGAGACAGGAGGAAGCGAGCCAGTTCGACTAGCACGGAGGGGGAGTTCACAAGGTGGAAGTCTTGGCCGCTCCTGGCCGACCACCACAACGCAGGAGTTCAAGAGGAGACAGGTATGGTCGACCAGACAAGCCTCGGCTGCCGCGCAAACACGAGGCCCCATTGTGACCCAGGAGGCAAGAGGATCGAGGCTGCGAGCGGTGCGAGATCAAGCTGCAACGTTCAAACTCGGAGAGCACGGTGCTAGGAGGAGCGGAGCTGCGCGTTCTGGGCGGCGGTCAACAGACGCAACCACCAAGATGACCAAACACACGGATCGTCGCCGGTGCCAGGGGAGGTCGAGAAGTGATCAATAACTACGAGGGGTGACGGGGGGCTTTGTCCACTCGTACGAGGTGCAAAGGCTCACGGCAGGAGCGCTCTAGATCAGATTGTGCGCGAGCGAGAGGGAGGAAATAAGAAGAAAAAATATCCCGTGAACGACGACGGTCCTGCAGGAAAGAGCGAACCGCAGACAATGAACCGCTGGAGACGGCCCGCGGGTCTGGAAGTGAGACAGCTGGAAGAGCCGCAAGGGAAATTGATGGAGGCGACCACGCGTCGGAGCTTGGTGGACCGCTCCAGCCTGAATGAGATCACTCTCACTCTTCGTCTCGTTCTCCGCAGGCCTCGCGCGACAACCGGCACGACCTGGCGCGGATTGGCGGAAGGATGTGGGGTGCCGCCACTCCACACACTCGATGAAGCCAATCAAGAGTGATCGATTGTCCCCCACACGTGATTCTTGACAACCTCTGATACATAAGTAATCCCAAATCCGTAAATAAGATATATCCATTGTGTAGGCAAAACTGGCACGAGCACACGCCTTGAAATTTGGGCAATTTATACTTTGAATTGTCATTAATAACAATGTAGGTGTCTGAAGAGGTTGTGGGTTCGTGAGTGTTCTGGCTTCGGTATCTACAACTTTGAGACCTGAACACTGCCATTTCAGATGTAGTATTCGGGAACAGAAGCGTTAGCCTAATGGTGTCTGAGGTCACAAGGACTTTTGTACCCCATGGACGGACATTTGTACCACTGGGGGCTATATGCGAAAATATTTGTTTTCAAGGGCTTATGAAAAAATAAATGTATTTTGTTGCCAAATCACATTTGCGAAAAACATTTTAAAAATATAGTTGATAAAGTTTATAGGGGTTGCCTCACCTGCATTGTCAGCTGAGTTGCCCCAGCCAAAGATACGTTACCAAAGCATACTGCCGGGTTGAAAATACGCCGAGGACAATATTGTACAACAAACTGGGGTTTGTCTCAGTTCAAGTCGCCATTAACGTTAAGTGTGTATCAATCAGCTCATGCTGAAACTCAAAGGGGGCAACGGGGAAGTTACAGTTCCATTTATCCCCGCTCCTCCTGAATCTAGTAGTGACCAATTTTGAGTCTCACCGTGAAACTTGAAGTTGATGCAACGCAATAGAATATACTGCAGCTCCCACACAAATCGTTCGCCAAGGCTGCTGCACTGAAACCATCACGCTATACTCATGATAGGGAGTCAAAGTCAGACATTTGGCATACAAATACCGCAAGCTTTGTTTCGATAAATTAACATTCGACTGACGCAAAATATGACACAAATACCCATTTCGCTGAAAATACTATTTCCACCATCATGTTGTCATTTGGCCAACTTTGACTCCCCTAATGTTAGCATTAGCGTCAGACAAACATCGAGATATGCGGCAGAAATTACAGTCCCTCCCTGTCTTGCAGAATTTTCATCCGAGTCTGATGAACGAGATGAAATATCTGATTCAGAGACCCGAAAATCTTGAGCCAGGTGATGGACTCCTGGTCCAAGCCCAAATCGACTGTGTACACTTCCGCAGGGAATCTACAGCAAACGATCTGTACAGTGCTCTTTCTCAGTATGCATCACACCTGATCTGCGCAGAGAGGTGGAGGGTATCGTAATAATGAGGTTCGAGGAATCGATGAAAGCGATACGTTGGTAGGTGAAGAGCGGATGATGCGCGCTGTTCTGAAACATTGGGTTTGAAAGATTTCTAGCTAAATACCCGACGCATATTGTGGAAATGTACTTGCCTGGAACCTGGATTCGTGACAGCAATCGTGACAGCAATCGTGACAGCAATCGTGTGAAGTCGTGGTTCAAATCAGTTGGGCGGTTCCAGTGCAACTGTTTGATTAAACCTGTACTTATTACATGTACCTGCACTTACTACCTTATCGAGTTACAAAGGGACCGCGTCAGTCGAGCAAATGTGTGCCTGCGCACACACATCGGTGAGCGGCATTTCGGAACTGTCCCCGCGCGCCTGACAGCCCGTCCACTCCGATGGTGATCGTGCCGCCAGCGTCGTCCCTCACGCTCGCGCAGGTCGTGAGCGCGGCCGCGGTGATCGCGCTCACGAGCGTGCTCATCTCGGTCGCGAGCTCGATCCGTCGCAAGATGCGCGCTGCGAAGCTGCTGGCGCCAGTGCCAGGTCCGAAAGGGAGGTTCCTCGTCGGCTTCGGACCCGAACTGGTCCGCAACTTGCACCGCCTGTACGACTTCCAGGTACGCTTTCGGTGTTTAATGCCTCTGTGTTGATTGCTGTGCACTTGACGTTCCACGGAAACGATACCGCTGCGTGTGTTTGTGTGTTTGTGTGCTGTAGGCTGAACTCTTGAGCGAGTACGGAGGGCGTGTGCACATCCCGTGGAGCATCCTTGGGGATAACATGATCTATGTAAGTCAGTGGGTAACGATTACTTCGCAAATGCCATTGTTAGCTTCTAGCGAGTGTTTACTAACTCATGGTGACGATGATCTTTGCAACGCCGTGGTGTTTATATACTACTATACATGTCTGTAGATTTCCGACCCGAAGGACGTCGAGCACGTGCTCTCGAAGAACATGAACTGGATCAAGTCGGACCACTTCATCGAGTAGATGGGCGACGTGTTCGGCAAGTCGTTTCTCGGTGTCAACCACGCGCACACGGCGGACGACGGCGCGTTGTTCCGCATCCAGCGCAAACTGCCGGCCAAGGTGTTCACGACCAACTTCAAGCTCTTCTCCGAGCAGCTTTTCAACAAGTACGCGGAGACGATGGTGCAGATCATCAACGCGCAGGACGGCAAGTGCGATATGCACCAGATCAGCAGTCAGTACACCCTGCAAGCGATCTTTGACGTGGTCTGCGACGTCCCGCTCCAGAGCTTTGACGAAAAGCTGGGACTCAAGTTCGTCGAGGGCATGGACTACTACGTGTTCAGCGGCATCTCAACCCGCATCGTCCTCAAGCCCCACTTCAAGTACTTCTGGTGGTGTATGCTCAGCGAGTATCGTCTGAAGCACCACACGAACGTGATGAAAGAGATCGTCGATGAGATCATGACCCAGAGACTACAGGAAAGCAACGAAGAGATCGGCCAGCGCATCGATATCACATCACTCCTCATCAAGAGTGTGCGCGAGCTAGATGATACAAGTGTTTCGGGTATGCTTGATGCCAAGGTACTTCGCTCGGTGGTATTGAGGTCCATCTTTCCCGGCTGGGAGACCGCCTCATCAGTGACCACCTGGACCTTCTACTTACTCGCGCAGCACCCAGATGACCAGCAAAAATCGCCGACGAGCTGGAGGCGCTTCACGCTTCGGAGTTGTCTTATGAAGCTATAGAGAAGCTCAAGTACCTCGACGCAGTCGTGGACGAGACCATGCGGTTGTACCCGTCAGTGCCTATCAGTGTCAAGCAGGCAGTGGTACACGCTCCACTCGACGCTAACGATGAAATGTGGGTTGCCGCTTCAGATGTCCCCACGTTGTTGATATTGGAGGTAGCGTGTTAAGCGCTTTTTCTGAAAGGAGCAAAGTGGATAGCGCAAGTTTTGTGTGATGACACACCATTCCGTGATCTCAGGTGTTTCGGATGTTTAAGCAAGGAATACTTGAAAGCTTGAGAAGCCGAATCGCGATTAGAATGCTGAGCTGCTCACTCAGCCTGAGTATCTCTTTTCACATTTGGATACGATGATGCCTACTTCGGCGTATTCGCGTTCCAATTTGGTGCGTCATGCACTTTGAGAGCGGCATCGACAAGTCCAGCAAAGCATGTACAGCCAGTTCCCGACGGGTTCCGAGCAAGCAGGGCTGCAAAATGAGCGGTGCTCTCTCGCCAGTCCGCGTCTTCGTAAGAGCTCCGAATGTTTACTGCGCCGCCCACAAAGTTGCGTCGACCAGTTGGATTTCGCGGTGCTGACGCAACCAACCTACCTTCAAAACAAAACGCCCCAAGTGATACAAAACGCTGCGATGTACACGTCCATCGAGGAGATCTTCAGTCGCTTTGCACCGATGTTCGAGCGCCTGCTCTCAAGCTGGAGGAAACAACTTCACGTGGTGACAGCGAATTTCAAGGCTCCGGGTGATAAAGAGCTCTCCGAAGTCCGCACCAGGTTCCCCAAGGCATCGAGCTTTGAGGTCCCCTACGACAACTCTACCTACGAGAATCCCACCAACGCCCCGGTGACGCTTGCCGGTAGAACTGTTCAGGTGATCGTGAGGACCGAAGAGATCGTGCTCACTCCCGACTCGCCAACGTACGAAGGTGGCGCGTGGCGCATCGAAGGCACCAAAGCCGAACAAATAAATGCGGTGGGGGTCTACTACTTTGGCTGCGAGAACATCAAGAGCTCACGACTGGCATTCAGGGTCGACGTTGAGGAGCCAACGTACTATGAAGGGTTCTGTCGACCGTTGGATCCAATTGGCGTGGCGATCGCGGCGATGTATGGCATTGATGACGGCCAAGAGCTCGCCCAGACACGTGGAGCGGTGGACGCTATCGAAGATCGGTGCCTCGTGCTCCCCAATGACGTGCAGCGCCGAGTGGAGCCTTTTGAGCTGGACGATCCAACGAAGCCAGGTGTCCAAAAGGTCTTCACGTTCTTCCTCGTGGACCCCGAAAGGAAATCCCATCGGCATCTGTGATTCCGCCCCAGCAGCAAGCGTGGATCGATGAAGTGCAGGAGCCGGCGCTAAAGAAAGCGAGCCTGGTGGACGAAGCAGAGAGCCTAGTGCGGGGGTTCCTTTCCTCAAATAACGCCATGTCGATGGAAGAAGCACGAACGTACCGCCTGGAGCTGATAGGGCAACCATCACACCGATCGAGCGTCTTCGAAATTTGCGATTAGGCTCCGTCGAGTATGGATAGATCGTATTCGCACGCTTCCCCATAGATTCTTTTACGGTTAGTAAACCTCATTTTGTTTAAAGGAGAAAACGATGGCTGGGCTTTCCATATTAGAAGAAAACCGGCATTCTGTGACGAAGTTGACGAATGCCGTGGAACTCACCCACGCATCCCTCCTCAACATGGCCGGGCTTCCCGCGGCGTCATCTTCAGCGGCAGGCCGCTGTCGAGCATCAGCGACGCGTTGAGCGCGTACGGTCGCTCTCGGTTCGCATCTCCTTCTCCATCCTGGAGCTCCACGTGGAAGTGGCGGAGCATCACGGTGATGAACATCTTGGCTTCGAGGAGCGCCATGCTCATGCCGATGCAGATGCGCGGTCCCGCCTGGAAGACCGGGTTCTCGTAGGCGCTCGGTCGCGTCTTCATCTCGAGCCACCGTTCAGGACGGAACAAGAGCGGATCGTTCCCCCAGATCGGATTGTTTCTTCCCATGTACCACGGACTAAAGAAGATCTCGGTGCCTCCAGGTACGAAAGTGCCATCGGGGAGACGGTCGTCCTCCGCTGCGACTTTGATATCGAACGGCACGGGTGGGTTGAGACGCAGCGTCTCGTTCAGCACTGCGTCGATGTACGGCAGGCTCTTCATGTCGTCGTAGTCCAGTGTGGAGTTCCCCAACTGACGGAGCTCCTTGACGATCTTCTCCTGCACCTCCGGGTGGCGCACGATCTCGTAGAACGCGTAGGTGATCGCACTCGACGTCGTGTCCCTTCCGGCGAGCACGAACGTCATGAGAACGGAGCGCAGCGTTGTGAACTCGAGCATCCAGCTCGGCGCGTCCTCGATCTCTCGCGCTTTCATGATGAAGAGCGACAGGATATCGGACCTCTGGGCGATCACTTCGCGGGGTTCCGCCAGCCGCTTGCGCACGATCTCCTCCGCGACGCCCGTCACGACCTTCACGTCACGCTTGAGCTTGTACTCGCTGGGCATGCACCACCAGAACAGCTTGTAGTGGCGCTTGAGCAGCAGTCGCGTCGCACCGTGCTCGTTCACGCCATCGAGCGCATTCGCGAACGCGTCCGGGTCCTCCAGGTCCGTGAGCGGGATGCCGCAGCCAATGTCGAAGATCGAGCGCAGCGTGAACTGCCGCGCGACGTGGAGCATGTTGCACTTGCCGTCCTGGGCCTCAATGGCGCCGATGGTGTCGTTTGCGGCGTACTTGTAGAAGATCTGTCTCGAGAAGACCCGGAAGTTGGACGTCGTGAACACCTTTGTGGACACTTTGCGCAGCACCGTCCACCGCTCGCCGTTGTCCCGGCAGTGCGCGTGGTTGACGAAGAAGAGCGAGTCTTCGTAGAGCTCCTGGAACGCGTCCAGCATCGCCTGCGGCTTAATGTAGTTGCCGAAGTTGGTGCTCAGCACGTGCTGCACGTCCTCTGGGGATGCGATCTACATACACATATTATTGATTGGCATGGAGTGTCAGCATTATAGACGTTGACATAGTATACCGTAGTGAAGGTTTGCTGCTTACGTAGAGTGCGCTGTCGAAGAAGATGTTCCACGGCAGCTTCATCCGGCCTCCGAACTGCTTCATCAGGTCCTCCTGTCAATATGATACGCATACAAAGTACAAAGCAAACATGAGTCTTCGTAGCAGTACTCTGTTACTTTCAAATGCGATGCCCTCACCTGGAAATGGTAGAACCGGTGGATATTCGCCGCCATCTGCGGGAGAATGCCCAGCAGGAACGTGCCTTTCGGACCGGGAACCGCTGCGAGTCCCTTGGCGATGCGCAGTTTCCGCTGGAGCGCGGCAGTGAGGCTCAGGAAGATCCATGTGAGCGAAAGGACAGCGAGCGCATTCGCGACTTGGCTCCAGTCGAGACCCAGCAATGCTGCAAACGGAAAGCGACGCATTGTAGACCTGAAGGTTCGCCAAACTCTCGGATGTTGATTGCTTGGCTATGTGCTTTGACCTCTAGAGAGCGAGTCGTTAAGTGGGCAGTGGTTGGTTCTCCGCACCGACCGCGGCATCCGAGCATGCACAAATACTTTAGTGAGTGGCTTTATCGGTCCAAGGTCCAAATCGAAGTAGGTCCTGCTCTGCCACCTCTTGAAGTCAGATGAGGGGCTACAGTACATGTCCACTTCACGCGTACAGTAATTTAGAGAGGCACTTTCTGCTTCCTAAGAGAGAAATCGGTCAATATATTTTGTGAAATCGGCCAATATTTTGTGATTTTCCGTTCTGATTGGACGAAATTTGCGCTTTGTTAGCCAATAAGAATCCATATAAAGTATCGTAATCAAATTTGAGAACCCTTTGAGAATGAAGTGAACTATCTATCGTTTGCTTCGATTCGAAGCAACTTCGTATCTCATGGCTCTCACGAGCGCTCACGTTGGGAGAACACTCGAGTTTCCTGGTTCCGAATGAAAGTATGCACGTTATCGTTATATCTACTGGATACGGACACACTTCAACACGTACGCAATCCCAGCCAACCACCAACCACCACTCGGCGCTCACGAGAACGCTCGCGCGTCCCGTGCTGTCATCTCCAGCGGCAGGCCACCGTCCATGAACAGACCGGACTTGAGCAGGTACCCGCGCTCCTGCGTCTCGTTGTCGGGGATCTTCACGTGGAAGTGGCGGAGCATCACGGCGACGAACATCTTGGCCTCGAGCACCGCCATGTTCATGCCGATACAGACCCGAGGGCCTGCCTGGAACGCTGGGAACTCGAACGCGCTCGGCCGGGTCTTCATCTCGAGCCACCTCTCGGGACGGAATGCTAGCGGGTCACTACCCCAGATCGGGTTGTTGCGGCCCATGTACCAGGGACTGTAGACCACGTCGGTGCCCGCGGGCACAAAGGTCCCGTCGGGCAGGTGGTCGTCGTCCACGGCCATCTTTACATTGTACGGCAGCGCGGGGTAGAGTCTCACGGCCTCGTAGACCGCGGCTTCGAGGTACCGGAGGCTCTTCATGTCGTCGTAGTTGAGCGACGAGTCCTTGTTGCAGCTGAGGAGCTCGTCGACGATCTTCTGCTGCACCTCCGGGTGCCTGGCAATCCCGTAGAACGTGTACGTGATGCACTCGGCCGTGGTGTCTCGTCCGGCGAAGATGAACGTCAGGATGATCGACCGGAGCGTGTCGGGGCAGAGCAGCGAAGCCGAGTCCTCGCCCAGCTCGCGCGCTTTCTTGACGAAGAGCGAGAGGATGTCGAAGCGCTCGGCGAGCTCCTGCTCGGACTCCTGGAGCCGACGCAGCAGGATCTTGTCCGCGATGCCTCGGATGAAGTCCGTCTCGCGCTTGAGCCGGTACTCGCTCGGCATGCACCACGCGAAGAGCTTATAGTACTGCTTGACGAACAGGCGGCTCGCGCAGTGCTCGTTCACAAAGTTCATGCTCGTGGCGAACTTCTGCGGGTCCACGGCTTCCTGCAACGGGATCCCGAACGCGATGTCGAAGATCGACTGGAGCGTGTACTGCGCGCAGAGCTCCTGCATATCGCACTGTGAGTCCTGAGCCTCGATGACCGTGATCATGCTCTGAGCGTACTTGTCGAACACCTTCTCCGTGAACGTCTTGAAGTTGGTCGTCGTGAACACTTTTGCCGCGACCTTGCGCTGCAGGCGCCACTTCTCGCCCTTGTCCGGCGTGTGCGCGTGGTGGTTCATCGCGAAGAACGAGTGCTCGAAGACCTCCTGGAATGCGTCGATGAAGCCCTGCGGCTTGACGTAGTTCTCCAAGTTGGTCGACAGCACGTGCTTCACGTGCTCCGGGTCCGTGATCTAGTTGAGTTAATGCAGACGTCTAGGGATTAAAGCCTGCATTCTCATTCTCACTCACGTCCAGGGTAGTAAACTAGCAAAGTAGAATAGATGACTTACGTAGATCGCGCCGTCGAAGAAGAGGTGCCACGGCATCTTCATGATCCCTCCGTATTCGCGCAAGCGCTCCTCCTGTTTTGTTTGGTTTCGACGAGCTCATTAGCTAAGGGTCATGGAAGCAATCAACGCTCCTAGGCACAGGACAATAGCCACGTACTAGGAAGTGGTAGATCCGGTTCTTGTTCCTGATGAAGTTGGGGATGTTGCCCAGCAGGAGCACGCCCTTGGGGCCTCGCAGCGGCGCGAGACCGCGCGCGATGCGCAGCTTGCGTCGCAGCGCTTGGATCGGGATGGCGATCAGCACGGAGAGCGCGAGGCAGAGCAGCGCTCGGGCGACCTGCGACCAGGAGAACGCGGGCATTGCGGGCATTGCGGACAGCGGCAGCATGGTTTGATGGAGTAAGTAGCTCTCTAGTTGAGAAGTGCTCATGGCGCGATTGAGTGAGTGAGTCCCAGGTTGACGGCGAAGCTTATGTAATAGCCAGCTCGCGCTTCAAAGAAGCCACGAGGCAGTAACCCCAGCAGCGCACTTGCGTGAACATTCGCCAAAAGAACAAGAGAAGCTCATTGAGTTTATGGAAGGTTTCGCTTTGACTCGGCTGGTCGATCTGATCTGATCTTTCGTGGTTCGTCAGCACGATCCCATGCTACGTGGGACACCCAAAGCGCCAAATGGCTACTGTACCCACCTGAGCTTTCGTCACGCGTTTGGGTGTCTGTTATTCGTTCCTGGTTATCTTGATGCCAAATAACAGAAATCCGCGTGAAATTGTTCGGCTAACAAATCTTGGCAGACACATAGTCAGATCCAGTCAGCTGCCAATTTGTTGCATTTGGATCGAAACTCGGGTTTGTTTTGGTATTTAACTACAAGCTCTCTCTTCTACGCCGTCGACGACCACCATCACCACCTCGCTGCTGTCCTCCTGGTCCAAGCCCAACGCCCGCGCGCGCGCCGACGCGGCCTTGGCACCCATACGCCGCTTCTTGACTGGCGTCGGGTGTAGATGTACGCTGTCGATGTGCGTCGTGAGCACTTTCTTGTAGCCGAACTTGCCCTCGCAGCCCTCAAAGGGACACACGAACCGCTGCGAGCGCACGGCGTCGTGCACCGCGTTGTAGTGCGCCATCAGGTTCGACTTGCGCGTGTACGCGTTCGCGCAGCCGGCCATGGGGCACACGTGCATCTTGCGCTCGTCCAGCTCCTCAAAGTGCGTTCGCAGGTGCGCGCGCAGATACTGTTTGCGCTGGAACGTGCGCTCGCACACCTGGCACACGAGCAGCTGTCTGCGGTTCGCCTCGAGGTCAGCGCCATCCGTAGTAGTAGTAGTAGAATCCTGCGGCTTGACGTCGATCACCACCGAGTCGCTCCTGCGCTTGCGCTTCTTGTTGTGTGTTTTCTTCGCGGACCCGCTCAGCGTCTCTTCTTGCTTGATCTCGGCCACCTCAGCGGACTCCTTGTTGTGCACCTCTTTGTCGTGCTTCCGCTTTTCCTCGGCGCTCAGCAGCATCTCACTGCAGCCGTCCTCTTCGCAGAAGAACACCTGCGCCTGCGGCTTCTTCTTGCCCGCGTGCGCGCGCTCGTGGCGCACGAGCTGGAACCGCTTGGCGAAGCGCGCGCCGCAGTCGTCGCACTCGAACGGCAGCACGCCCGTGTGCACGTACGAGTGCGCCTGCAGGTCCGACTTCTTCTTGAACGCCAGCAGGCACTGCGCGCACTCGTACGGCTTGTTCTGGTTCACGTGCGAGCGGTTCTGGTGGCGCGCGAGCCCGTGCGCGTACGCAAAGCCGATGCCGCACAGCTCACAGCGGAACGGCTTCTCCTGGGCGTTACTGCTGCTGTGCGCCGTGAGCACGTGGCGGTTCAGGTGCTCACGCTTCGAGTAGCTCTTCCCGCAGTCCGGGAGCGTACATGGGAACCGCTGGTGGTTCATCTCGCGACCGTGGAGCTCCTTCTCGTGGCGGGTGGCGAACTGGAGGTCGCACGGGTCGCACTTGTACTCTCGCCCTGGCTTGGCTGTGGTTTGGTACATCAGCAGGTATGTTAGTAAAATGCGCCTAAGAGTGTGGCGAACAAGGTAGTATATTGTACCTTCATGGTAGCCAGCGATGTGCCGCACCAGGTTCTCTTTCTTGGTAAAGCTCGCGCCGCAGGTCGCCACGTCGCACCGGAATTCGTGTTGCGTAGAGGTTGAGCGAGACTGAGAGGTGTTGCGCTCACGCTTTATCCTTCGCACTTGTTCTTTGACTTTCGGATGCGCCTCGAGCTTGAGCAGCTTGCGTTCGTCCACTACAATTGCATGCATGCAAAGAAAGAGATGAGGCTATTAGATGCCAGTGACTGTCAAGTGGCACTGTGGTAGAAAGGTGGCAACAAACCTGTGTTGCGGTCCTCTTCGCTGTCTATCGACATCACTGACGCGGCGTCGTCATCGTCGTCGTCATCATCCTCATCGACCTCGTAGTCTTCATCGTTGTCATCATCGACTTCTTCTCCTCCACTGTCGCTCAGCTCTTCGTAGTCGTCTTCTTCTTGGGCATCGTCGTACACCAGATCAACCACATCCGCTACTGCCTCTGCTTGATCTTCTACGCCGTTACCATTCATTGCTTCGCGTTTAGCAGTACCGTCCTGCTCGCAGCCGTTAGCGTTGACAGAGTCATCCGTCCTCTCTTCTGCTTCGCCACCACCACCAATCGCTTCACACGCTGCATCGCCATATTCGCAGCCATTGAGATTGTCAGAGACACGATCGTCATGGCCCTTGTCACCGTTGTCATCGTCTCCATAATCGTCGGCTACATCGACTAGCTCCACATCACTCAGTGAAGCGTCGCTCAGCACTTCCTCTGCAACAGCATCCTCCGTGGGGCCGCTCAATCCTGCGCCACCCAACACAAATTCATTGTTGCTCTCAACGGCGTCACCACCCGCTGCGCCGCTCTGTTCTTCTTCCACAGCGCTGCTCATCACTTGATCGTTATCCACCGCCGCGCTGCATACGCTGTCATCGACTGTCCTGCTCAGCACTGCATCTGCTTCGCTCGACACGGCGTCATGCAACGCTGCATCATCGGCTGGTTCACTCCCCATGGTGTCGCTCAATGCTGCACCATCCAGTCCACCGCCATTGCTCAGAACAGACCCATCAGCGACAACTACAACAGTCTGTTTCTCTTCCGCTGCACTGTTCGTCGCTTCGTCTTCGCCCACTGCGCTGCTCATATTTTTGCCGACTGGATCGTCGTCCAGAGCTGCTTCACTCTGCGCTTCGTGTGCCACTCCATCACTCAGCACGGCATCACTCTGTACCTCTTCCGTTGCGTTGCTCGTCTCTTCTTTACGATCACCTTTCTCAGCGGCGTCCTGCTCTGTTAGTGCAAACACGAGCTCAGCGGCGTCCTGCTCTGCTGGTGCAAACACGAACGCAGCGCGCACGATAGCTGCTGCTCTGGACCAGAACGATCGCGTCGGTGGTGGCGGTGGCTGCAGCGGCGCAGCGCCTTCATCGCCAACGCCGTCGAAGCTCTTGGTGGGCAGCATTTGGTCGCTTTTCAAACTGGCAAAATGACTGCCATTGATTGATTCATTTTCGACGAACGTCAGTATTGTATATTTCGACACTTCTGTCCAAATGCTTTTCACCAAAATATGTGTTAAATGTTTTTTAGAGATCAGTTGATTATTCAGTTTAAAAAACGCCTTCTACGAAACAAAACACAATTTACACAGCAATCTTGAAACGGCACACACACACAAAAGTGACTCAAGTCCCCCAAGCGACGCAAAAGGAAACGAACGAACGCCTCACTGAAGAAGAAGCCGCCGCGCTATCACTCCATCACTCTCACTGCGGCTCTCTCTCTCTCTCTATCAATCCGCCTGCCCTCCCCAGATCCCATCAAGCGCGTCTGCTGCTTAGCTCAGCCCAGTCCGTCCGTGCAGCTAGCTCTGCGGTGGAGCGATGTTCAAGAACACGTTCCAGTCCGGCTTCCTGTCCATCCTGTACAGCATCGGGTGCGTTCGCTGCACCAATGGCCGCGTCTCTATTACGCGTACGCATGGATGATATCAGCATGTGTAGCTAACAGCTCGTTGTGTGTGTACATACGTGACTGTGCATTACTGCAGGAGCAAGCCGCTGCAGATCTGGGACAAGCAGGTGCGCAATGGGCACATCAAGCGCATCACGGACCAGGACATCCAGTCGTCCGTGCTGGAGATCATGGGCACGAACGTGAGCACGAACTTCATCACGTCCCCCGCGCAGCCGGCCAAGACCCTCGGCATCAAGCTGCCGTTCCTCGTGATGATCATCAAGAATCTCAAGAAGTACTTCACGTTCGAGGTGCAGGTGCTCGACGACAAGAACGTGCGCCGGCGCTTCCGCGCGTCCAACTACCAGAGCTCGACGCGCGTCAAGCCGTTCATCTGCACGATGCCCATGCGGCTGGACGAGGGCTGGAACCAGATCCAGTTCAACCTCTCGGACTTCACGCGCCGCGCCTACGGCACCAACTACATCGAGACGCTGCGCGTGCAGATCCACGCCAACTGCCGCATCCGCCGCATCTACTTCTCTGACCGCCTCTACTCGGAGGAGGAGCTCCCGCCCGAGTTCAAGCTCTTTTTGCCCGTGCCCAAGGCCAACAACGCCACCTCCAGCGACCAGCAGAAGCAGCAGCTCGCCACCTCCGAGCAGGTCATGTAGTAGGCGACAAACAGCATGCGGGCAGACAGACAAGCAGGTTATCAACACGGCTGCGTCTCTCTTATTTTCCACTCATATATAATCTTTAGCTCTCACTCACGACATCATCGCTGTTGGCACATTTGCCAACGTGCTCAAGTTCTAATGGCTACATTTGGATCATTCGTATAAGAGAAATTTGCTGCTTGTGTAGAAGAGCACTAGACCATAAACTTGTTCTGATTGATTGCCACTTGTTTGGATGAATGTTGTTTCGTTGTGTGTTGTAATCATCAACGCATCAAAGTTATATAAGCGGTTGCCAGCCCAGCTAGCTCGCTCACTTTCTGGACTTGCCCTTGGCGAACTGCTCGGCGAGCCACGCGATGCCTTCCTCCACGCCGCGTCCAGTGATCGCATTGCTCGCCCTGCAGCAAAACATACAAACACACACAGAAATGGTCAGCACCAAGTCCCAATTGTACACTAGAGCCCTTGGCACTCGAAGCGAGTGTGAGGTAAGACTCACGTGATGTGCCACGACTTGCCCGGGAGCTTCTCGAGCTCGAGCTGCTCCATGCACTCGACGGGCGTGCATGGAGCAGAAGAGGATCAGCAGCTTCTTGCCCGCGAGCTCCTTGTGCTCGATGAGCTGCTCCAGCTCGTCCTTCGCCACGCACATGCGGATCGAGTCGGTCGCGTCCAGCACGTAGATGATCGCCTATGTGTTCCAAGTACAATTCATTCCTCAATCAGTACCACCAAGGCTATGGATGGATGGATGTCACACGCACTGCTTTGTCTCGGCATGGAACGACTGCTTGGAGACCTTCGTGGGCATTCGACTGAGCAATCCAAAATCTCTATGTTTCATGGTGTTGAAATATATTAATACGCTGTTGTTTCCGTTGGGATTCTCGTGGCTATGGACATACAAATGACAAATCTAAAGCTTCATCGTCGCCGCGTCATTCGCATCCCTCCTTCCTTGTCGAATTCGCATGTTCGCAAGGAAGGGTGTGTGAACCAATCGCTGCTGGTGCAACCATTCAATCGCACTCGGTTGGCGTCACTCCACTTACAGCTTTGGGCCGAAGGTCGAGTAGTCGGTGTGCTCCTTCGACACGTACTTGACGAAGTTCTTCTGGAACATGCCCGCGAGCTTCTTGGCCGCCGCGTCGAACGCCGCCTTGTCGGTCCAGGCCTCACGAGGGTTCAGCACGTTCGCTGGCACGGAGCCGAGCGTCTTTGGGACCTCGAAGCCGAAGAGTGGGTCGGTCACGAACTCCGCCTTCTTGATCGAGCCGTCCAAGATCGCGTCAATGCACGCACGAGTGTCCTTGATGCTCATGCGCTTGCCCACGCCGTAGGCGCCACCGGTCCAGCCAGTGTTCACCAAGTACACCGACGTGTTGTGCTTCTGCAGCTTCTGCTGGAGCAGGTCGGCGTAGCGGGTTGGGTGCAGTGGCAGGAAAGCCGCACCGAAGCACGCGCTGAACGTCGCAGTTGGCTCCGTCACACCACGCTCGGTACCGGCGACCTTGGCGGTGTAGCCCGAGAGGAAGTGGTACATCGCCTGGCCGTCGCTCAGCTTCGACACTGGAGGCAACACGCCGTAGGCATCGCACGTCAAGAACACGATGTTGTTTGGGTGGCCGCCGCTCGAGTTTGGCTCGTGGTTCGGGATGTGGTAGATCGGGTACGACACGCGGCCATTCTCCGTCTTCGACGTGTTGTAGTAGTCTGGCTCGTTGGTCTCTGGAATCACAAACGTGTTCTCCAGCAGAGCATCGCGCTTGATCGCGTTGTAGATGTCTGGCTCGTTCTCCTTGCTCAGGTTGATGGTCTTGGCGTAGCAGCCACCCTCGAAGTTGAAGATACCCTCGTCGTCCCAGCCGTGCTCGTCGTCACCGATCAACCAGCGCTGTGGGTCCGCCGAGAGCGTGGTCTTGCCCGTGCCCGAGAGACCGAAGAAGAGCGCAGTGTCGCCGTTCTTGCCCTTGTTGGCCGAGCAGTGCATCGCCATGATGCCGTCAATTGGCAGCCAGTAGTTCATCATGGAGAAGATGCCCTTCTTCATCTCACCGCCGTACCACGTGCCGCCGATGACCGCGACGTTCTCCTCAATGTTGAACGCGACAAACACTTCCGAGTTCAAGCCGTGCTTCTTGTAGTCCTCGTTCTTGACCTTGCACGCGTTCACGATGGTGAAGTCAGGCTCGAAGCCCTCGAGCTCCTCCTTCGTCTCTGGACGCAGGAACATGTTGGTCACGAAGTGGTGCTGCCACGCGAGCTCCGTGATGAAGCGCACCTTCTTGCGCGAGGCTGGGTTCGCGCCGGCGTAGCCGTCAAACACGTACACCTTCTCGGCCTTGCTGTAGTGGCCCGTGACCTTCTTGTAGAGGTCATCAAACACCTCCGACTTGATCGGCTGGTTGATGTCGCCCCACCAAATGTTCTTGTTCGATGGCGCCTGGTCGACGATGTACTTGTCCTTTGGCGAGCGGCCGGTGAACTTGCCCGTGTCGATCGTGTACGTGCCGTTCGCGATGAACTGGCCTTCCTTGTTCGCGTCTTCGTGCTTGGCGATGTCGGCGTAGCTCAGGTTGTGGTGCACCTTGGTGCTGGCGTTCGTGATGCCGAACTTCTCGAGGCCGAGCGACGCGGCGCGCGCGTTCGCGCTGAAGTGCGCGGCCGACGCGAACGAGAACGCGTTCTTGTTGGCCGAGGCGGTCGCGTGGCGGAAGAGCGTCTGGCGTTGCAGCTTGAGGCTGGCGCGGAGAGCGGACGTGAACATCGTGAGCGGCGAGTGGAAGAGGCGGATCGGTCGGTCTGCGTGGCGCGAGGCAAATTGCACAATGGTCTTGGTCGTTGCGGGCTCAGCCTGCTTGTTCAACGGACGAATGAAATGCAAGGCTTTCCGCAGCACAATGCACGCAAAGATTCGGCTTGCGCAACAACAATGCAATGCCAATGCCAATGCACATTGTTGCTGTTGCTGCTGTTGCTGTCAAACCTAACAAGCAAGGACCATTTGCTTGCTGCTTTTGTTGGATCAAAAACAAAACACAGAACTGTATCTGTTTGTTTCGGATCGGGTTTTGATAAAACCTCGGACAAATGGCTTCAGAGGAGTCTACAAACCTCAAAATTGGGCTCAATTTGACCAATCAGCGGCGCAGGATTAAAAATAATGCAACCGCGATGAAACAGTGCGCGTCACTCCCGCACACCCGTCCGAGCCAACTTGAAGCGGCGCCACAGATGATTCGCGTGCATGTTTTTGCCACGAAAGCGTTTAAAACAGTTTGCGACCAACCACCATACTTACAAACAGCAAGTACAACGGAATCGTTTGGAACACATTCGTGCTGTTTGAAACAGCCACAAACTCAAACTTCAATGTGTCACCAAGCCGACGTCACCGCCTCGATCTCGCGAGCCTCAAAAGCGGTAGAGGGCAACAAGTTGACTGGCCCACCACGCACGTACGTTGTCCACTCAACACTCCAAACCTGCAGTGCAGCAAATCTCCAAGCAGCCCTTCTCGCTGAAGCAAGTGCGTGGCGATCGGCTCGCCAGCAGTTGTTCAGCGCTTTCGTTTGCGCAGCTTTGGCTGGAGGGTGGTCCTGGCTCCAGCCTCCACATGTGACAGCCACACTCACAACGAGACGAGACAGAAAGACAGTACCGTTGACTACATCGATCTAAGTACCGTATGCGACATTATAATTTGGTGCAAACGCATCTTGTGTGGTCCACCTCGTGCTGATGGTTGTCAATTTTGCGAAGAGCTCGTATCGATTTGAATTGAAATTGGTCGATGCAAAATGCCGCTGCTGCGGTTCCCTCGGACGCGCTTCTTGCGTGCGATCTGCGCGGTGTTCGCGACTGCTTTCGCGTCCATTCGCACGCAGATTCGCGGCTTATACGGCGAGTAAGTGCTCCAGATCTTCAAACAGTTTTCACAAGCCGCACGTCATTTCTCATTGGGAAAACTCCTCTGTGCATCTCTAACTCTGTCACCTGGTAGCGATGGCTTGGAGCCCGTTGCAGCGTATCTCGCGAGGTTGGTGGAAAGAAACCCGAGTCTCCATGCGTTGTCCACCAGCTTGGAGAAGATTCTCTCGTATCCGACGCTCGTGTGGCTGCACGAGCCGCTGCAGTGGTCCCCAAGCTTCATGATGGAAGCGGTCTGTCTCGCTGGGATGACCATATCCATACTGGGAGTATGCAGCTCCAGCTGGCGAAGCGCTCTGCCAGTCGCGTTCGTGTGGCTCTGCTACCTGTCGATCGTGCAGTGCGGCCAGACGTTCATGCATTTCCAGTGGGACTCGTTCCTGCTCGAAGTGGGCTTCCTCGCGATCTGGATCGCTCCATGGTGGGAAACCCAAAGCAACCAAGGGCAAACTCAAGTGGAGACGTTCGAGACCCCCGCTGCCAGCGTGTGGAACCTGCGCTTCCTGTTCTTCAAGTTTATGTTCATGTCCGGAAGCGTCAAGATCCAGTCGCGGTGTCCGACGTGGCTGGGGCTGACAGCACTGGAGTTCCACTACGCGACCCAGCCGCTCCCGCTGCCTCTCGCGTGGTACGCGCACCAGTTGCCAGTACGTATTCAGCTTTATCGTTCCAGTCTTTACAGCCCCCTAGTATGCTGAATGCTAACTAGAACCTTATTTCTCTCACTATGTGTCCAACAGCCAGTCATCAATTGCCTCGCGGTCGCAGCCACCTTGATATTGGAAGGTCCATGGACGTTTTTCATCCTTGCACCGCACTTTACCCTCCGGAGGTTTGCTGCTGCATCTCAAGTGCTGCTCCAGGTCGGCATTATGCTCACGGGCAACTACAACTTCTTCAACATTCTGACGGTCGTCATGGCACTCGCCGTTCTCGATGTCATTGTTGAACCGAAGAAGTCTACGGAAGAGGGACGAAGTGCTCGTTCTCCTCACTGGGTCGCACGAGTAGATTCCGCCTGGCAGCACTTCCAAACCAGTTCGCGCGTCGCACTGGCGATGTGGCTGGTGACTCTGTGGTACTGTGTGTACAGCGCCATGGAAATCTTCTCGATCACTGTCAAGGAACAAGAAATCCCCCAGCAGTTGGGCCACTATCACTCTCTCGAGCACCTACTTCAGGCTACGTCGATCCGGTTTCTACCAACAGTGGACGAAACGCAAGCGTGGATCGCAAGAGTTCTCCCAACGTCCGTGAAGTATGCAGCATTGACGATCGTGACTGCCTCCGTGTGGCAACTTCTACGCTTCATTACGACCCATCGACCAAAGCGTGCGTCCAAGCTCAATGTTCTTGTGGGGATCGTCTATCTGGTGACGTGCACACTCGCTAATCTGTGGATCTTCTCCTCCAGCGTGCTCACGCTCTCGATCCTCGACCGACCCTACCAGAGCTCATTGCCTCCATTCATCTACTCTGCATACAGTACATCTGAGAAGCTCCACATCACGAGTCCCTACGGACTCTTTCGCACGATGACGGGCGTGGGGACGCTCGAGAGAGACGGCAAGCGCTTCTCCGTCGTCGCGCGTCCTGAGATCATACTGGAAGGCACTGCGGACAACGGGGAAACGTGGCGAGCATATCATTTCAGGTTCAAACCTGGCGATGTGAATGATCGTCCACGCTTGGCGATGCCTTTGCAGCCTCGTCTTGACTGGCAGATGTGGTTTGCAGCACTGGGTGGTTATCAAAGCGCTCCGTGGATCGTGCACCTCATCTACAGGCTGCTCGAAGGCGCTCCGGACGTCAAGGATCTGCTGGACACCAGTCGCGATCCGTTCCCAGATGCCCCGCCCCAGGCGATTCGCGCTCAACTCTACTACTACGACTTTACGCGTCTGAATACGACCTGGAACCTCTGGATCCCAAATGCAGACTTTGTCTCCAGTGACGGCGGTGAGAGCGATCCACAGCGCTGGTGGACTCGAGTCTTTGCACGAGAGTACATGCCGCCGCTCGAAAAGGGGAACCCGAGTCTGCTCAGCTTTGTGCGGCATCACTATGGAGATGTTAGTACAGACACAGTAAGCGACTCACCACAGGCGTGCTCGAAAGGGGATTTGCCAGACGACTGGGTGAAGAGCGAGCTCCGCGCTGTGCTCCAAGCGCTCGTAGATTCCCAGATCTCTCCGTTTTTCCTCGCTGCAACAGTGTTGGTAGCGAAATCTGCCAGCTCGTGGACGCTCAAGACTGCCAGGTCGCGATTTCCGAATACTGCTGCCGATTTACCAGCACCAAGCTCTAAACTCAAGAGTGAGTGAGTGACAGACAATGAAATGAAGCCTTTGAAGCCAGGTATACTATGAAGACTCGTGGAGTTTCCTCTATGGTTGTACAGTTGAAATGCATGTTTGGAGTGAATTTGTCGAGTGACCCATGTATCGTTATTGGAGTCTGCGTGGTTCTGGTGCTCCGGGTGTGCACAGCGATGGAATTCGGGCGATCAAGTCGACGCACACAGCTAGCTCAAAGGAGACCGCGCCAGCTAGAGGTTGTTGGGTCGGCTCGGCGGGAAGTTCAAGGCTGTCCAAGTGCTGCATAACTCTTGCTTATTACTGTCAACAGCGACGAACTTCGGATGCGCTTGCCCCCACAGTTTGAGCTGTGACGCCCAGTTTTCTCTCATGTTCCCAGCGAGAACCCAATGCAAATCCGCAGTTCTTCTTGCTGCATATACGTAGCACGCGTGTGCAGGAGTCCTAATGTAATAATTGCGTATTTGCGTGCAAAGTATAGCCTCCCGAGCCAAAGCTGAAAAGCACAGGCGACGGTCTTCTCTGTTGGTGGCCGAGTTTTTGGTTGTGTCAGGACTGGGAGTTCATGCATCCAACGACGCTTGACATGGCGTTTTGGTGCTTGTCGTGCATGGGCACAGCTCGCGATCTTTCTTTTCCTGACTTTTATGATATGATAAATCAACTTGAAGCTGCGTTTTTGGCAACAACAAAGAATACCTTTTGCTGCTGGTGATTGGCTATTAAAATATAGAAACACTTTTATTTGCCAATTGTTAGCTTGTATGAAGAATAGCGTCATTTGATTGGATTAAATTGTGGAAGCGAGCATCCACACTTGAAGATCTGGGCCACGAGGAGGAGTGACCTCTTTTCGATATCTGCTCGGCACTAATTTGCTTTTGGATGAAGCTCAATAGCGAGCACTGGAAACTGTGTTCCTCCACCTCCGTCTTTGTGTGAGGCTTTCACTGAAAAGCTGATCAAGCGCATGCCACTCCCGTCGATGCAAATGCACGGAGAGTCTCCGTGCAGGTCAATATCAAGTTTCAGAGGTCAACACGAATTTCGACGTGATGTGCCTGGCTGTTCTGTTCCGCCACCACCTGAAACACCAGCAAACACCTGAACTGCACCAACCTCAAAGGTTGAGCCTCCAACCATTCGGCTTTCGTCGGAACTTTTCCTCGGCAGCTTTTCCATCATTACTGTCAGCCCTTGCCTTCAGGGCTCCCAAATGTACCCATCTATCTATCTATCTGTCTATCTATCTATCTACTCACTCACTCACAAAGTGAGACTGCGAACCGATAGATGTCGCCTGGCCTGGGCTTTTTGCCCCCATTGTTTCCGTGTTCTTCTGTTTGGCCCCCCCTGTCCCTGTTCTGAAAAAGAAACAAAACGGGGTTTTGGCTCAATCCTCATTTTCGAGGTTTTAGTGAAAAACCTCACGGCCGCGTGTGAACCCTCCAGCTTTTTTGCCGCAGAGCCAATCATCGCAAATCCGCATTTCCACGGAACCAGCAACACCGACAAGCTCCCGCTTCTTCTTCCCCCACCGGTACGCCCCCTGCTTCGCGCCGCCTCCTTTGGCTCTGTCTACGGCCGCGTGTGCATGCGCGCGCTGTGCTGTTGTTGCTGCGTGTGGCTGTCTGCATGGTGTCTCCGGGCACGCAAGCGCAGCCATGTGTGTCAACTCACGTCACGGTCACGGAAGATCGCGTGCGCGCGCTGGGCACAAGTTGGATACGACTGCTTTCTCTGTATGTGGACGCTGTTGCTGACGTGCCTGTGCCTTTGTTGCTACCTGTAGAACATCATGGACGTTGATACCCGAAAGTGCCACAACTGCGGCAACACTGGCCACATCCGCCGCGACTGCCCAGAGGCTCCAGCGCAGGCTGAAGGCGGCTTTGCCGTCGGCGGCGGCGCCGCGTGCTTCGGCTGCGGCAAGTTCGGCCACTTGAAGCGCGACTGCCCGACCGGCGGCCGTGCGTGCCACAACTGCGGCAACGTGGGCCACATCCGCCGCGACTGCCCAGAGGAGGCGCAGCCCCCAAAGTGCCACAACTGCGGC